>BSBM01004174.1:0-73191 GCA_027924585.1 Larix kaempferi
TTGTCACTCGGCAAGTCATGAGCAACCTCACCTTGTAATTATTTTTATAGAGGGGATAAATTCATATAATAGATTAGTTCCTTATATTTTTATTAGGATTTCTACTGAACTTACCAGACCATAAAGTAACAGAACTTACCAGACCATAAAGTCATAAGGCCAGAACTTACACATGTTGAAGATGGCCAGTTATAACCCAATATAAAGTCATAAGGCAAGTAATAAACGAGGGAGTTCAAATAAGTATGCTCATATCGTAGTAAATACTATATTGTCTACTTATTTGAACTGATCCTTTTATGGATATCTTCCGATCTCCTTGAGCGGCATGATGGTCTTTCAGAAGTGCCTTTTCTAGGATAAATGGGAGTCCTTGTGGGTTCAAGATGGATAGAGAATGCAATCTTTCGAGATCATGTTGATGGTTGTAAAACCTTGGCATTATCGTGAAAATATTTTGACTTTGAATGCATGATTGAAGGTTGAGGAAAATGATGAGTTGTAATAATAAAAATTTGATAGTATTTTATCGATTATAGTATGCATGTCCTAGGTAGCAAGGTCTCTACACAGTGGATAATAAACCTCCTCATGGTGTTGTTAATAGCACCATTAAACAAACCTCTATACAAAGCAAAATATGTAGAAGTGCAGTTAGTTGCTAACTGAAGCCAAGCATGTTTATTAAGCTAGACCTCCACCAGGTCATGCAAAGACAGATCAGCATGCTCCATAATGTTCTTTGCCTGAGGTTTCATTTTCCCCACTAAACTTACTAGATGCTCCTGCTAATGAGTTTCATTTTGTTACCCAGATCTCATGTCCATGAGGCTCAGCCTACGGATAACTGGTTGGATAATTATATGGAAGTGAGGACTGGTTAGAGGAGTCATCACCATGATTTGATGTACTTGTAGATTATGGACCTTATAAACTTTGTTACCAGGAGGAAGCTTAACATCTCTTTCACCACTTTTGTACGGAACAAGGACAAGAATTAACTCATGGTCGGGAAATAATACTTATTACAAATTAGATATTTTCAATTTGACTATGAAGGCATGCATGATGACCTATGCATGGACTTATCCTACCGAAAGGATGTTAGAAGCTCAGTTCCCATCTCATAGCGGACAGGCAATTAAAAGTGGTTTAATAAAGTCATTGCCAAAGCGTCAAAATTATTAAAAATAAGCTCGTGGGAGCTCAATATAAAACTTCGCCGCGACCCCGGTCAAAGTTATCCCAACCCTTCGCAGAGTTCTTTGAGGGGACAGCCAGATAGATAAGTAGTGTATAAGGTACGGAGTCGTTCTCCCTGCCTCTTCAAGTATAATTTATCTCCGCTAGGCCCAGGCTGGGGCTATAAGGTAAAGTTAGTGTTCATTCAAAAGGGGCGGTTCCGGGATGAATGAATGCTTTACTTCAAGCTCTCTCCGTTCGGTTGGCTGTCGCTTGCTTGCCCCAAGGTGGGTGATAGATCCGACCGACTCGCTATAGGAGCAAATTTGGTTTATTATCCCTCTTTCTCTTTGACCGGGTTTAATCCGACCTACAGCCGGCGAGCATTACAGATGGTAGACTCAAATGGGGGAGCTCAAGCAAGCCCTAATTCCGAGTTCTTGAACTCAAACTCAGATGGATAATTTTATTAACCCGGATAAACCAATCTTTTCTATTTCAAATGCACATTTGTAAGGGTTTTGGATCGACCGGAACAATCCCACAATGACCAAACTTGCCTTTTTGGATCATGAACTTTTAATAAGTGTCTTTACCTCACCTGCTTAAGCCCCTTATGTCGCTCTCCCCCCTTGCCTTATTGGATGGAAGGAAGTTATGCCTTACACATGCATTCAATCATCGATTTAGCTACAGACAAATGCTCCGCGCCTCGACCCGGATGGATGCTATATCCTATGAACCCATAAAAAAGGAGGTTTGCTTTAACAAAAAACGCAGTTAATTATAAGGTTTTCGCTTCGCACCTTGACTTGCAGATTCTGGCGCCCAGGACAAAGCAAGCCGGAGGTACGCAGTTAAATGAATCGAGTTACATATTGACAAATTAAAGTTATTCGGGCACCCTGGTGGATGGGATTATTTCGACCCCCCCCACAACGCTGGGTTTTATATATCTCAAATCGCATTTGACAAGGAACCGCTCGACTAAAGGGAGAGGTTTTTCACGCTGCGCTCTTTTACTTTTGAATTCAGGTATCCAGGCCCCAAGCCGGAGGAAATTATTACAGTAATCAATTTTACTAGAGAAAACTGATAGTTCGGGAACCAGACAGCATTCACAGACCTGGAATCACACTTGCTTACAGATATTCCTGATACCCGCTATTCCGGTCGAGCTTAGAATACAATTTCTAAATTTGAACCAGCTAGGAATACTCCTACTTATATTTTATTTTAGAACTACCAGACACCCTTCTCTACTGACCAAACTTAGAGATTGTACGTGCTTGGACAGGCAGGCACTTTGAGTATTCTATGTACTTTACCCTACTGGATTACTGAAGTTGACGACCTAACCTGTCATGTTTCCTTTCCTTTACCATAAATACCTCACTCTACTTCTTAGTGGATGGATGGTGGGTGATTAGCCGAAAACTTGTAGTAACATGCATGCTTCTGCGGGATGATCCATTAGCCGAGAACTGCTTGCTCCCTTTGCTACTCAGATTCAGATATCGTGGAACTCCCGGTTTATTAGATATAGGCCAGAAGAACTTATTGAAACACAACTGGGATGGTCAAATAGCATGGTCGAATAGCGCCCAGGACTTGTCAGAGCTTACCTTTCCCCCCCCCCCGATTCTGGATTACATGGCGGGACGACGGCTGGGTGGATGGTAGTTGGCCAAGGACTTTTAGTATAGTTGGCATGCTCCTTCCTGTGGGGATGATGGCCCCGAGAGGGCAAGTTTCCCTTTAACTCAGATCGTTTAACTGTCGGATGGATTGGATTTATTATGTGGGGAGAGGAGAGAGCCTCGTTGAATTGATAGGCTTCAGACCTAGGAAAGAATATGCTATCACACACTCGCTTTATTAATGCGTCAGTACAGCACTATGACTATTTACCATTTACTGTCCCTTACTAATCGGGTAGGGTACCACTTAGGAAACCTTTTGGGTACCGGTTACCTATCCCACTGAGGAGACCTGCTTAGACGAGTCAGGAATTAGAACCAACCTTGTACCTTATAAACCTAGGGACGATGGAGTGCTTATATTAACTTAACCCAGGAACACCTTGTAGGGGATGCACTATATTAACCTTCTACCTTGGTGGTTACACTTATCTACCTGAAGAAATAGAACTTTCTTTAGACCTTAGGAGGGATCACTATCCACTACCCGAACTTAGAAGCAACACCTTATTGGTTGGGTTGATTAGCCCTTACCTTATACTAGACCCAGCACTTGAATGAATCTGCCATATGACTTCGATTATTGGGTTTTTCCTTACCCTTACCAACTCTCACTTGGTGCCAGGCAGCAACCTAGTGCTCTTATTTAAGATGGGGATCTTCCTTATCACGAAGCTTAACCGGTTTATATCGTGCGGGCACAGGCCTTTATATATGTTCTTTATGAATATCAGAGCAGAGATTTCAATATGTAATCTCGGACACTTATTTTAATAGGATTTAGGAATCACTTTTATTACGTATATAATATATGACACTTGAGCCTTCGTTTTCTAACCACTCGGGTCGGGATTAGATTGGATAACCTTAATCTTATCTTGAAACCGGAACCCTAGGAGCATGGATGGGAGGCCCAACCCATTACCTTTCTCTTACAAGCAGCACCAGTTGAACTGGCACAAGCACAAGGAGACCCAGCATCATAATTATTCCCAGCATCATCAGTTTAACCCGCATAATTCCCATCCGCATTAGAACAAGAAGAACTGGGCCAAAGCAGCAGAAGAATTCCCAGCATAACAAGGATTCTCAGCACAAGCAGTTCCAGCATAATCATTATTCCCAGTAGCACAACCAGCAAAAGTCTTCCCAGCACGAGCATTACAATCAGCAGTTCCGGCCGTAGTTCCTAAATGAGGGCAATGCAAGAGCTTATATAAGAATGATTTATACAAATTAGCTTGCCGCTACTCTAACAACTATTGATCTCTCTTTAGTTGTGTCCATAGAGTTCAAGCCAGTTGTCTACATCCGGACTTAGAGTGACGTAATAGAAAATAAGCCTTAAGTTTCTATTCTTAGAATTAGAAACTGGTCTCTTAGAACAAGAAACTAGTCCCCCGTCAGCGAAGAAGCTATGAGTTGTCTACATTATGAAAGAAAGAGGCACGTCTGAGCGGAAGCGAAGCTATGCCATTAGAGCAGAGCGTAAGTTAAGTCCCCTAAGCTACAGCGAATAAGCCCTTCTCCATTCTTTGAAAAATAAAGAGGCCTTTAGTTAGCTGAGCATAAGCAAAGAAGCCAGGTAAGGTGGTAAATATACCATACACTGTCCCCTGAGCGGTAAGCAAATAAGGTATAAGTTTTATCATCCTGGTATAATAGATAGCATAGAGCTAATAAGAGCAATGGTCACCTGCAAAAGCAGTAATGCCCCAATGGGCTGTAGGTAGGATTGTGAACATCAGGAATGTGTGAAATAACTGAGAAGCAGAGGGGACTAATTAACTGAAGGCGGAATGTGTATTTGTGGGTATTGTTCCCTGAAAGCTCCATGCACTATAGACTGCCATAGGGTCCCCCATAGCCCTAGTATGAATCAATAAAGCCTTACTGGGATATGATCGATAGGGGACTTATCCTTTCTCGAGTATATTGTGAAGGGGGGCTCCTTGGGAAGAATGAAAGAAAGAGAAATAGAATTTTTTCTTATTTCAACCACTCTCTCTCTTTGGGATAGCCATTGGGAACCTACAGCATTAGGACCTGGGATATTGGTTGGTTATACTTTGAGGACGTGGCTTATGTTTTGTTTATTTATAGTCTTTTATCTATAGCAGCCCACATCTTTCGAAAGAGCTAGCTGCCCACTACCCGATCAGTAACGTTTGGGCTTTATGCAGTGAACGAATATTTGCTACGATTAATGTTTACACCATGAGGGTTACACAAACGAATATATGCAACAGGTTAGTTATAACATCTCGGACCATTGGTTCATTGGTTCAAATGAAATAGATTGAGCCAAGGCTTATATACAAGCGTATAAATTAAGCTAGGGTAACGTCAGATGAGAGGTGCATAACTAAGATCCCACTTTAATGTGTCGAATGATTGCTAGGCTTGGTTGTCCCATACGAAAGCTATGTGGAATGCAATATACACAAGAACCCATGAGATGTAGTATCATAATAAGCTACCATAGATTTTTGGGTGGAGGGAGAGGAATTTACCACAGACCTTCCCGCGCGTACAATATTGACTAGTAGGCGAGGTAGCTGCCCGATAGTAGAGGCATATTTATTTGAAGGCTAGTTCCAAGGGTGAAATGGGCTTAAAGCGGCCATTATACGGACGCGAACAGAATATGGCGAGATCAAATGACTAACAGAAAGTGGGTGTCAAGGGTAAGGCAAGGTTCGGTTATAGGTCTAATAGGGCTGAGATTCGGGAGGTTCCCAAAGTCCTACCAAGGCTGAGTTTTATGTTCCAAGGATGGGTGCATAGTAAGGTCTAGGGCTGAGTTTACCCTAGTTCCAAGGATTTCATTATATATGTGCATATCAAAACAAAGTTAAGCACTGCCCACCCACCTCCTGGCTTTACTCGTCGACCGCTGGCTATTTACCGGTAGGGGGAAAATGGCAATGCTTGGATCAACTAAGTTTCCTGGATGGATTCATGTCTATGGGCTATTGTCCTCCCTATGTCTGTGCCTAACTAACTCGGCCCCGTATACCGTGTACCACCACCCGTGTTAAAACCTCTTTCTTTTTCTTAATAAAAGTAATAACTATGAATCCAAGCCTTGTAGTGATCCCAATAGGTTAAAAGCGGACTCGTTCTACCCCGCCCGGCCTCCTCCGCCAGGGTGCAAGTATAAAAGAGTGATTAAAGTCCAGTACTTTCAAGCATCAAGAGCTGAATCGACGCCAGGATGTAGATTGTAGGTGTTCGGTCGGTATAATTAAGAACCTCCAAGTTTGTAAAGAGAAAAATGACACTTTGATACCCAGTTGTACCAAACCCTATTGTTGACCCGAAAAAGGCAATAGAATGCTTTTCTTTTGATAAAGATAGGGGTACAGAAGTATGTGCACTAACTCAAATAGCGTCCCCAGAGACGATCCCAGAATCAATGCTTGTCTATTTTGATCCCAGAGATACGGTCATCCTTGTCACGTTTCAATGCCGGGTGGATATCACTTTCGTAGATTAGGAGGTTCATGGTGGGTGATCGCTTCGCTTGCCTGGATTTATAGGTGGGGTGATCGCTAGCGCTTTTACTTGATTATTAAGTTGGTGGGGGGTGATCGCTTCGCTTGTCTGGATTATTAGGTGCGTGGTGGGGCTTGATCGCTATCGCTCGTCGTTGAAAGAAAGAATGGAAAGGTTGATCCCACACCCGCTACTTATGCTGCTGATTATGATTCTGCTACTGCTGCCGGGACTACTGCTGCTGCCCCCTACTTCTGCTTTATCCTGATTCTCCTAATTCTTATTCTTATTCTTATTCTGCTGCTCGTTCTGCTACTAATGCTGGGAATAATGCTTCCCCTACTAATGCTGATTCTACTGCTGGGAATACTTCTGCTGGATTCTTATTCTGCTGATTCTACTGCCGGGAATACTTCTTTATGATACCCCTTTTTCTTTGCTCTCGCAAGACCTCTAGTTCGGACTTCCTCTAGTGTTAAACCAAAGGAAAGTATTCTGCCTTGAGATTGAATGATATCTCGACAGATGGAATTGAATCCCCGCCTTCTCCTTAACTCCAGCCACTCTCCTTCCCTAAGAGGGTAGGTTTCCTGTAGTCGCCCATTAATGTGATGAAAGTCGTAGGGACTTTGGGTAATGGCGATTAGTAGAATGAGGAATTGAAAACTGGAGTGGAGTTCTACCGCAGCTATCATAGAGGCATCCCCACAAATACAAATAAGTGTAATCATGATATCACGAGATGATGTATATCTACACAGTGTTATTCGCAAATAATAACATTTCGCCCGGTTTATATCCATATTAGTTGTATCGTCGTTAAAATAACGAATAAAAGTAAGGAGTGATAAAATAAACATTCTAGGGAATGTGTAATGTATTAAAGTCAATGGCGATCGTAAGGAGTTTACGCGATATATAAATAAAGTTGTGTACTGGAGTAGATTCATCGGGGTAGGTATATGAGTAGGTTAAAGGTAACTTTCCATGATGGAAGGTATGCCTGGCGGTTTGTAGACTTGTGCTTGCCGGCGTGTTTACGTACCTTTCTTTATATATGTAATAATGCAGCTTACTTTTAAAGGTGCTCTTCTGTTGCTTTTGTGGAATTCGTGATCTTGTCGTCGTCATTAAGGCCGGGTCAACAATGTGATTCGCTCAAAAATGGAATGATTGATCAATAATACGCCACAGTAAGGAATGATTAAATACGCCACAATAAGGAATGATTAGACCACAAATACGCCACAAATACGCCACAATAAGGAATGATTAAATACGCCACAGTAAGGAATGATTAGACAAGGAGGAAGCATAACCTGATCTAGGGCAGTTTATCCGACGGGTAACGCCTTGCATATACTTTTTTCGCCTCATCATAGCTTAGCTTGCTAGAGTAGGCTAACCGTCTAATATGAATTTCCACGGGTGATATTCCAAGAGCATAGCTAAAGGGACCTCGACTAACTAAAGTGAAGGCCAGGAATTGATGCCCTTATATAGTTGCATTTCCAGTTGCTTCTGTTCTTCATTCCAATCTGATAAATTTTGCCAAATTCGGACTTTCAGAGTTATCACTGAGACAGAACCAACTATGGGATGGGATGCCTACAAATAGTAAAGGGTTTCCTTTAGCAAAGCCTTGACCTAAGATAAGATATTGAAAGTAGCCGTTAAAGAATTCACATAAATCAAGTAGAAGCTGTTTTCTCATTGTATCTAATTGATCCTTTGTGGATGATGGCTTAAATGTGAGGGTGAATATTATAAAATGTGTCTCCGTTCGGGTTGCTGCATCTTGAGGGTTCTCAGGATTGGAATTGCTAGAACAGTAATTTCGAAGATGAATAGAGTAATTAGAATGAAAGGAAGGAACTTTGTTATTTGTTGTAATTTTATATATATATATGTAATTATGCAAAGTTATGTTCGAACGAGTTTGGGTGCTTACTCTTTCCTGGAAAAAAGAACGTGTGTTGGTTGGTGGCAGATTGGTTGAAGCTTAATTGGCGGCGGTGTTACGAAGGGAAGTGGAAATTTTTATGAATAAAAGTTGTATTGGCGGCAATGTTACGAAGGGAAATGCAAAATTAGGCGGCGAATAAAAGTATGCTTGTCGGCGCTGCTATGAGGGAAAATGTAATTTCGGATCAATTTATTTACTTGCTGCCGGGCTGCGCAGATGCCATATATTTATTTATAAATATCATCTCCTCGGGTTGATAAACTGAATTCACCCTTCCATTTTTAGCTCTGGATTTGCTGTGTTTACCTAAGCCGCCACACCATCACTGTGTGTGCTGGGGTGAGGGACGAACCCGCTCGACCGACAGGGAGAGGAGCCAAGGACTTATTTATTAACCAAGGCTGGCTGGCACCCATCACATTAACCCCAGCGAAACACGGAATAAGATTTATTATGTTACCACCGTAAGAGGTTGAGACAAGTTGTTGCCATATGAAGAGCATTTCCCCAAACTCCATCAGTCCAAGTTGACAACATACATGAGAGAAGGCCCCCAGTACTGGATACCCGCCGAAAGAGAAATAAGCCCCACATAACTGGAGAGGAAAGAGAAGGAGCACCATTATTGGCCGAAAGAGTGAGGGTTACCCCATACCCCAAAAATAGGGCGAACACAGTAAATGATTACTATGCGCAAGGGACAGGGCTAAGCAACACCAAGAGCGATTTTATATAGCTCGTTATAATCTATATGATTCGCCTGTTTATAAGAATATGCAACAGACAGTAGATATACAATCGGTTTACAAAAAGCCTAGAACTAAACCTAAGGGAACTGTTGTTGCTGCCGTTGTTTCCGTTCGTTGTAGCTGTATCCATTGTTGCCGTAGCCTGGCCCCACGCTCAAAAATATGAGGGGGTATTGGGTCCAGAAGGCAATGTGGATTGGTGAATGAGGATTGGTAAAATAAGGCTTAATGTATGAACTGAAAGCGTAAGGGGGATTGTTCCCAGAGGGCGTAATGCATATTGGGTGCTGAAAGGTTCCTCCTCATTCTGCTTCCGGAAAGTTTTCTTCTGCTTCCCAAAAGGTTTATTATATCTCTGTCGGGTCTGTCTATGAAGGGGGACGTTTAACTGGTAACGGACATAGAATCACCTCCTTCTTTCCTTCGTGGTATGTGTGGAAGAACTGAAAGCGTAAGGGAATGGGAGGATAGGGAAAAGAAAGACGAGGTGGTACGAAAGTATAATGCATAACGTAATGGAGGATTGTATTCTGAAAGCGTAATAGAGTATTGGTAAAGGCGAAACATGGTGGGTATTTTCTCTGTCGGGTTGAACGCTTTAGGTGCTCTATGCGCAGGTTGAAGGACCTCCTTTTTGTTCCGTACCGTTCAGTGAAAGAGGGAAGGCGCTAGTAGGAACATTGTTCCGTAGCGGTAAGTGAAAGGGTTACTACCTAGATGAAATGGATGCTATGATAACGCATGCGTTACATATGTTGATTCACAATCTGAGGATCATTATTATGGGCGATTAAGCCAAACATAAGGTAACTCTGGATAATCTCTTATATAATAAAAGTGACCGCACCTATACCACCTGGAAGGAGCCTTATTCAAGTTGATCCGCTGGGCTTGGATACTTGGATACTCGGGCTTGGCTCATGGGCTGCTCAGTTAGGTTACTCAACTTGGATCCCGGGCTCGGTTGGGCTGGGGAGATATTATTTATTGATTGATTGGATTGCCAACATATACAGGGCAGGGTGGTCCAACGGACGAATCGATACAGACCCTTCACGGTACGCGGTAACGGTACGGCACTAGATCGGAACTTACACCCCCGTCTACGCATAGCCCATGCCAACCGGTCAACAGTCAGCCAATAGGAGGATCATAGCCGCCAACACATTGTTGCTTCTCCTTGACTTTAGGTAAGTGCTGCTGATAGTCGCTAGTCGTTCATTGTTTCTAGCCAATAGTTGCCAGGAGTAGTACTTGCCGGGAGTCTCCATTGAAGGTCAGTTACACTCATAGTCAGTTATCATTTATACAATAGCCAATAGTTAGTTGAAAGCAGTGTTGATGCCGCTAGTCAACGCCGCTAGTCGATCCTAGAGTTGATGCCGGGTGTCGATGCCTTATTGGATGTTTTTGGAAATGTCTCCTTGTAGATTTTGGAACCAATATATCATTTCTTATTGGAGGATGTCTTCTTTTAGGTGTTGGAACCGATGAACCATGCTTACTTACAATGAAACCTGCTTTTTATAAGTTGATAAGACCCATTGGTGTATTATAACGTATATAATGCAACCTGATAAAATGAACCATCTGTCAATAGAGGCGTTCCCTATATTGACAATCCGCCTTCTGGCCACATTCACTTAAAGCCGCACCTGCCCACATAGAGATCACGTCTTCTACAAACAGCATAGATTAGATACATTCATATACAACACAACAGAGCATAGATTTTTCGGCCCATATGGAGAACACACAATAGAAGAGGCCTGGACTAAAGGCCTTGAACAATAGAGAGGTCTGGCTGGCTTTAACAGATACACATACTATAACACGAGTGAGGTGAGTCAGTCAGTTAGTCTGTTTGTGATGAATACGTTAATAAGGCAGTGGCGGAAACACTTACAGCATTGAGCCCGTGGGATATCCTTTTGGTAACTTGCCGCTTGAGTACGTGGAAAGTACGTTGGTACACTTGCTTTAGTCCGGATAATTGGTCCATACCGCTTGTATACATGTTTTGTAATGATCGCTAACGCTTCTTTAGGTTGGAGCGCTACTGCTCTACAAAACGTACTCATTAAGCGGTTTGACTGAATAAAATTGCTTCTTTGGGGGGAGGCCCTTAAATACCTCAGACCACGCGAGATTAAATTATCTATGAACTATACCCTTGAAGAATGGGTCCCTATATGCCACGTTTCACTACACCCGTGCTTTCAATATAGCTACTCGATCAATCGATACTGGTGGAGATGCCAAGAAAACCTGGGTTTGCTTTTATACTCGGACGCTACTTTAACTGGATACCCGCCTAGGTTCGGCTGCTACTCAATTGAGCTCATACTGAGCGGATACCGGACGATACTCGGGCTTTTAGACTTTGCGAAAAGGAAGGAAGGAAATTTAGTCTCATTGGATACTCCACAGACACTTTGTGCTTGTCAGAGAGGAACTGGGAGGCGGCGGCTTATATTTTTATAGTTTTGATCCATTACCCACATCTTTCGAACGAGAGAGGTGACCCTCCCCCTTATTTGGTCGGAGGAGCAGGTTCGTACCTTACCTCCTTCACACATACCCAACAGAGGAGATATGGTCACACTTTGGATAATGCAAGTTGACACACCTAGTAAATAAAGGGAACCTTCAGTACATTGATACGTTTATTATTAAAGCCACAACGTTGGGAGCAGGCACCAAGTCAGCTTGAAACAGATATCACAAAAAACTCCCCCTTGTATCTCAGGCGAGTCCATCCGGGTACTTCTCATTTATTGGTTTCGCCTAATAAAAATCTATATTTTTAGAGGAGGCATAACGGAAATCAAAGAGATTTTATCTTAATGAATTTTGGCTTTTCAGGCAACTTTTCCTATGAGAAGCAGGATAGACATATGCTCTGTACACTCACACTGGAAGGAAGGAAAGAACAGTACGCTTTAATTCATTCCCCAATACGCAGACACCCATGAAAGCCACATACCCCACATGAAGTGAAATACGCTTGTTGATTTGGAAACTGCCCAGGAAGCTCTAGCAATTAATTAAACCTTGTCACTTTGACAGAAGCTTTCGAACCTTGACACATTTTATTCCACAGACAGCACTGTACGGGGAGAGAGACCCCTATAGATTTTAACGAGTACCAGAAGGCTACACTGGATAGATGCCGCTTACAGCGTTACACTTTTGAGGCTTAGATATAATGGTACTACTGCTTGGACTATATTCACTACCGCGACTTGTTGGGCTATATTTCACTGCCTCCTAGCTTGCATTGTGCTTGCACTATATTCAACAACGCTTGCCTACGGAGGTAGGCCTTTAAGCCTAAGAGAACGCCTAGGGAAATGCGGGTTCGCTATGAAGACACGGCCCTGTTTTATTTCATACTGCCTTATTCCGATTTTATGCACTTGGGGTTGGCACTTACTTACTGCTTTGCTAGCACACCTGCACCCAGACTTTCTGTTCAACCTACTGCTGCTCCCCTCCCCCTATATGGATAAGGTAAACGTCTCCATGCGAGCTCATATATAAACAGTTTATGTTTAGATTTAGAGAAAGGGCAGTTTCCACAACTGATTGTTATATGTATAACTTAAATTTAATCCAGTAGGCAGAAACAGGTCCCCCCTAAAAACATGAAGGAATGTATGTGTTTAAGTAGTTTGATTCTGGAAGCACTGTGAACCTTGGTTGGGTCAGGAGTGGTGATTCAAATGAAAGCTCATAAGAAGTGTCATAACGTAATAATAAAAAGGTGAGTCCTAAAGAATCTAAAAAAGAGGAGCGGAGCGGCCCGATATGCCATATCTAAATCTTAAAGGAAATATGTAGAAATAACATATATATAGAAATCCACTCCCCGCCTGATATCAACCAACCCGTTAAGCTTCGTGATAAGAAAGATCCCTGAATCCACCCACTACACTAAATGGATTTGGCACAAAGGGAAGGGGTTGGTTGTTCTGTCTGCATTCAAGCTTGTATCACAAGAAGGGTATATTGAGATATCAATACCTTCTTTAGGAGAGACCCAATGCTCTCTATTTGCTTATTATTTTTAGGTTAGGGTTTATACCTTTTGAAGTTAAGGGGCCTTTCCTACTAGAACAACAGGGAGAAACCACTGGGAGGGAGGAGTAGCGCACCCTTTCTTTAACCAATAGGTGGGCTGGCTCAAGCAGGTAATGCAGGCCGGTAGCTAAAGCACTTGTTATGGTAACCAACCACTGTCCGGTAGCGCCTATCCATCTTTATTTACCAAGGTGTTTCAATACACCAGGTAGTTTTTTTTCAGGTTTTTTTTTATCTCGGTAGCTAAAGCACTCGTCGGTATGGTGACCACTGTTCGGTAGTGTCTTCCTGCCTGTTCCTGCCCGTTAAGACTCCAGTCTGGTTTCAAATATATCCCCACCAAGCAGTATCGGAACCGGTAGTTTACTAATAAATATATAACTAATCAATATCTAACTAAGGGCTGTTTGCATAAGTATTATCTAAAGCTAACCATACTTTTAGTGCCAAGCGTACCTGACTAGAGGATATACCCGATCTGTCGGTGACGACCTGAGCTGACGACCGGAACCTGCCCGTAATGATCCAGCCAGTTTTAAGAGATATAGTACAAAGTTGAAAATAAAAGCCTCACTCGTTGGGTGCGTTGTCCTCCTGCCCCGTAGACCTACTCCCAGCCTGTTAAAAATATATCCAAGGCAGTGTCAAACCGGTAGTTTTATAAAACTATCTATATCTGAAGGTCTAAGGGCTTTTTGATCAAGCATTATAATACGAGCTTTATATTTCAATATCCTAAGTGATTCAATTGGCTCTCCACTTTTTCCAAGCAGGGGTAATATTTGTTAAAATCCTTCCTTCCTGTCCGGAGCTTTTCTGAGGACCTGACCATACCTGACGAGACGTGACTTCTTCGTAGCATACCTGAGCTTATCGACAATAATACCTGTCAAGCTGACCAGACGAATCATTCTTTATCTAAGACCATAAGCAGCTAGTGTAACCTGCCCGTAGCCTCAAGGGTTCTGTAGTTTCAATATTTATTAAAAAACGATATGAACGGGTTCAGACCGGCCCTGGGGCGCCAAGCTTTATTCGTTGGGCGGGTTCTGTCTGTCTTCGTTGGGTTATTTCGTAAAGCCCGCAAAGCAAGTTGGAGTGATGGATTCATTTGTTTATTGAGCCCCTTTAGCTAGCCTTGCTAATAATTGACTTTTGCCTTTGACTTTCCGACTTGAGCATCACCGTGGGGTTTTTTATTGGACTTGATCCCAATGGGTTATACACATTGAGATGCTGGGACTCGAGGACTTGTGGTGGATCCACTAGATGCCAGTGTTACACGCCAAGCTGTCAATACAAGAGGAGAGGGGCCATGGCCGCAAATGAAATGATAGCTGGATCTACTGCGGAATGGCAGCTATTTAATTGCGAAGCGCGCTATAGGTATACATAAACAAATGGAAAAATATAGGGAAGAAATCCCCGTTTATTCTTAAAGAGAAATAGATAGACTGGTCCCCTTATTTGAGGAATAATAATCCGCTTTAGATAGATGATCGACACTTTACCGAAACCGAACTGACGAATCAAGGCTTTTTACCGAACGGATCGATACAACACCGCCATGGATCGATGAACCCGCACCTTTATATAATGGGCGTCTTCCATAGCGAGATCGTATCGTTATGACATACATAGTCGATACGTTTCCATCTAAGGTCATACCTTAAGATCGGGTACCAAAAAGCCACAAGCACAACGCACAAATGATCTTTTGCACATCCCTTGTTTTATTAGTAAATAAACTTTTATCTTTATGAAAGTGAACAATTACAAAAAGCGTAGCGAGATACATACCCATGTTTACAGATTGAAGAAAGCCCTTATGGATTGAAGCAAGCTCCACGAGCTTGGTACTCTAGGATTGAGGAGTCCTTATTGAACTTAGGACTTTTAGAGACTAAGCGCTGATACAAAATTGTACAATGTGTATGATAACTCTGAATTGGTTTTTTTTGGTCCTATATGTATATGATTTTATTATCACCGGTAGTAAAGAGAAGCTTATTATATGGTGAAATAAGAAATTGGCAAGCAAATTTGATATGAAGGATGTTGGTCTATTGCATGACTTTTGAGGGTTGGAGGTTTGGCAAGATCTAGGATAAGTCTTCCTTGGACAAGAGAAGTAAACCTCGGATATTTTGGAAAATATACAGAATGCTTTATTGCAAACCCATGGCCACGCCTGTGGTGCCAAAATTGAAGCTTACTTGTAATGAGGATGCTCTTTTGGTTGACCCTACTTTGTACAGGAAGTTTGGGGCATTGATGTACCTTGTGAATACCAAGTTGGACATATGTTAAGTTGTTAATATATTGAGCCAGTGTATGATCAAACTTCGCCAGGCTCATTGGGTGGCTAGAAAGCAAGTGCTCATATACTTGAAGGGTGCACGGCCCATTATGGCATCAAGTATACAGGAGATGATGGATTGTTACTCCATGGATTTTTGAGTTCAGACTGAGTAGAAGGCGCAAACTCTTGTAATAGTATCCAGCTTTTTTTCTGCTTGGGTTCAGGTATGATTTTATAGTTAAGTAGGACGCAAGCAGCAGTTGCACTCATCAATAGAGGCGGAGTATATGGCAGCTTGTTCAGCGAGTTGTCAGACTATTCGGCTTCGAAAGCTGCTGTTAGCAGACTTGGGTGATATGAGGTTGGAGCCAACAGTCATGTATTGTGATAATTAGAGTTGCATCGAGCTCTCTGAGAATTTAGTGTTCCATGACCGCTCCGAGCATATTGATATTAATTATCATTTACTGAGAAACAGGGTAAGGGTGCCCTAGCCCTTTACTATATTCCTACAGATATTTTTAGGTTTAAAATATTCCGACGAAAAACCCTCCCTAGCTAGGGCGAAGTTTTAGGTGCTAAGAGAGAAGCTTGGTGCTACAAGAAACACTTTCCTCGCAAAGAGGAGTGTTAGCTTTAGGTTGTTCTAAAAGTGTTTGAACCTAGTTGGGGGATGCCTCATGTGATGTGGAGGGCTTAGTTGTTGTATGCTTGCCTTGGGATCGGTGCTAGGGAGGAAAACTTATTTATGTAGTAGTTGACACACATGCGGCAGTTTGAACATCTTCTACAAGGGCGCACTTGTTGAGGAGGGTGGGCGATTGGGACATGTGGAGTGACTACCTTGGAGGAGGGCGTTATGCACTTAGAGGTTGGGCATAGAGCATGAGGAGCACTGGAGCCACTTTGCACATATGTGGAGGAGGAACGCTTGAGTTGAGGAGCCATTGTTGGAGGATGCACCATCTTGCTTGGAGGAGTGCTTTACACGTAGACGTGCATGCAATATAGAAATTTATATGTTTCTCAACGCATCATAAGTAAAAGGAGGGCAGGGGGAGGGGAACACAAGTTAATACATAGCAGCCATCACATAGAGTAGAGTACCTCACATAGATCATTGACAGGAGGTCATTGTCAACCGATCATAGTAAGCCGATCATAGCCAGCCGATCATAGCCTCAAGGCAGTCATTGCCTCAAACCCATATAAAAGATCTGTTGAGTCAGCTTCACTGTATAACTGCCTAGTTACCATAAAAAAAAATGTTGTTATCCACCCAACACGGGAAGGTACGGGGGACAAGTGAGTGATTCAAGCCATAGGGGCATCCAATAGCTGCGGATACTAGCCAGTCTCATTGTCAGGAGATCGACAGACATAAGGTCATTTAAGCCGGTAATTGCTGGGATGATATACTTCTGGGATACTCGGCTTGGCTTGGCTTGGGATACCGCGGTTGGGCCTCTCTTCTAGGGCTACTCTCTCTACTGGCCCGGAATCAGGGGTGTGATGGAATACCGGGCTTATATACTCAGCTGCTTGGAGCGACTGGGTTACTCGACTGCGCTACTCACACTTATTCGCTTGGACACTCAGAATAGAACAATCTCCTTGGATACTGGGCTGAGGAGACGGTTCTTGGCTGGAAAAAGTCATTGCCTAGAGGCTATACACTCAGTTCTGCTACTAAGTGCAAGGAGCTCTAGTCTGTGCCAAGTAGTCCGTGCCTAAAGGTCATGCACATAGCAGCCATAGCTCTACACTACTCTCGACCCTCGATCTATACTATCAAATTTGAACTCCACTGATATGGAACAAGGGCCCTCGATCTCGACGAAACCATAAACCTGGAAACTCTATCTCGAATTCTATCTCAAATTCTACCTCAAATTCTAACTTGACCCTCGAACTCAAAATATACTTTAACTATACAGAACCTTTATAATTTAATTTGGAAATAAATTGGAATCTATTATATAAGAATTGATTCTAATTCTTGGGCGGTTGGAACAGACTGAAAACTATGCCTTACTTGGGAGGATCTTATTCCTTGGGGAGGCAGTCATCAGCCTATGAACTAACCCTTTACTTTAATATCCTTGGCTCGACTCTAACTTTCCATTGAATGAATGAAACCGACTAAACCACGGCCTGTTGAGGAATTAGACCGCCGCTACCGACCCTCTGGTGGAGGATGGTTTGCTACCGAACCCTGCCTTCTGCTACTGACTGCGCTATGAGCAGCCGGACGGAACAAGTTCCTTAGAGCCATTATGGGATGGACCCGGCTGGTTCTATACCGTGAAGGCCCGGTCTGGGCTGGGATGACATGGGCGGCATGGGATGGTGGGCATCGGCTGGTCCTGCTACGGGAACTGCTTGGAGGGAGAGGTCGCCTAGGATCCATGCTTTTTGGATGGATGGTTCGACAACGAACAACTTATTGATGGGATTTCATCAACGTGTTTTGATCACGTCATTTGCCCCTACTTGTTTACCCTTCGGACTTATACCCCCTCCTACCTACAATTCTACAACTTATCTATATACTTCTTACAACAGAGGCAGAGGTCATACGTACGCTCTACCGGGGGAAGGAATGGATTGGATCAGTTGGACGGACGGTCTTGGTATGATATGGATTGGAAAGAATTAAAGGAGGGCGGATCCACACACAAATTTTTTTTGATTACTGTAGAATCACACCACGGCGATCAACGTCGCACAAAGATTCTAATTATATAGGTCTCCCACAATGGTGCCGGCGGACCCCAGACTTTTTGTTTTGTAAAATCCGATAGGAGTATGACTCCCTGCAGAGTATTACTGCACTGATTAAATTTATAAATTCCTTCGTAAAGGGTCCATTTTAAAGGGGCTTTACCAACATCATAATAATAATTCATTTCACAACTTTCACACTAGTGCTTAAATTACGAAGCTTGCTTGCTAGATCATTTTTGGGGGAGGTAGTTTGCACCGGACGAAGGAAGAATCTATGATGAATTATGTTTCGGGGTTTAAAACAGGTAGAGATACCTGCCAATGATATCTCGATCTTGCTTTCAAAGCACCTTATTACATCAACTAGTAGACCCAGGGGCGCTATACGTCATGTTGTTTTAATACCAAGCACACTTGATACGGGGTGGCAACAGACAAGAGTTAAGCCTTAAGTATTTATTTCATACTTTATATAATATCCATATAGAATATCAAGCAAGTAACCGCACTTAAACCTTTAGGAAGGGATCTTGTTCCTGTGGGATACACTTAAGCGCTTCTTCAGCACCGTTGGGCAGAATCAAAATCATCCAGCTCAAACACTTCAAAAATTGATTGACTCTTTGGGGAAATCCAAATCCCTCTCCTCTAGCTCCTCAACATTGATTGTCCTATGCTCTTAAAATCTGAAGTTAAGTATATCGTAGGTTCGGAGTGTGTTAGGCTAGGTGATGCATCTATCTGGCTCCCGGTTAGCTCCTTTTATCGCCCGCCCTGGTTAAAGGCTTCTGGTGGATATGTCTTATTGGCTTCTGTGCTTTCCTTGGCTTAATACCCTTCCCCGCCGGTAAAATACAAAGGTTGAAAGGCAACAAAAGGCTGAAGACTTATGTTAACCTGGGTGATTCTGTTTATAAGGGCTAAAGGTTCAAAGTGAAAAGGTATCCCTTGGTGAAAGGTTTCTAATTCCTGGTTATACCCTCCCAGAAGAATGGGTATGACATAGTGACTCATCATCTTCTCCCTCCACCTCCTGTCGAGCGGGATCCAATCAATAAATAAAAAGGCACATACTGAGTAGCAACACATATAATCTCTTCGATTGATTGCTGGAACTATTTGGTTGAGCTGTTCACTTGGGCTGCTTGGCTTGGATGGGCTAATTGATTACTGTCAATAATCGACAACTGTTTGGATAGCTGCTGCGCTATTTATCCGCTACGTTTTGCTACTACGCTATTTGGCTTTGCTTGGTTACTCAGACTGGATCCCGGGCTACTCGACTGCTTGGATGGTATGAAAAACCTTTTTACCTTTATACCTTCTTAAACTTATACTCAACAGAGAGAGAGGTACTACTCCTGACCTGCAATTAAACCTTCGCTGCTTGCTGGTGCATAAGGAAGTTCCGATACCATGTATAGGGCTCGCTCGACACACGGACAATAATACAACGAAATATATAGCTTTTATTACGATTATGTCCCGTACCAACCAGATACATTCAATTTTGAGTTACAGGGTTACTTCCATCCAATCTAAGGGGTACGACAGTAGTGAATTGAGAAGTTGGCACGCTAGGTAGGTTGCAAAAACATTAATAATGACCGGCTAGCGCAATGCCCTTCTAGTTCTGACTGGAATGACCTTAAGGCAAGTAATCTTGGAAACAAGCGGCTTCAAAGCGAAAGATTCCATTATATAACACTGCTTTGTGTGTAGCTTATATGGCTCTATGATGTATGTTATATGGCTTGTGTAACCCAAAAGTGTAACCCGACATCCTGCTGCACGTTATAATGTTCGACGCCCCCATGTTTTAACGACAGAACATAGAGCTCCTGCCGTCTCACTTACTTGGGTCAGTATCTAACAATTTGTCTGTAGTCCCGCCCCTCCCCACCCCATCCTATTCATATTATATAAAGTCAAGGTCGGATTTTATTTTCATACGCGTGATTGATTCTAATACTTCCTTTTATTATCTCTGGGTCATCATAAGGCTCAGGGCTCAGGTGAACAACTCCTTTTAAGGATGCTGATCCTTCTCAACATCTTCATTCAAATGTTTCTACTTATACTATACTTCACGCTGTTCTGTTGTGTAACCCTTGCTCTATTGATCTACCTTCGCAGACACCGCTTTTGTTTACTGATCCCGGCCAGCATCAACTATATACCGGAAAGTGGCACATCATAATATTTCTTTCTATTGGTTCACCTTCTGCCCTCTATCCCTACCCGATACTTCTATTCAATCTACCTACTTTTTTTCCTCGCGCTACTCCGGCTCAATTGCTATCACGTAACAAATTTTATACTCTCTTCGTATGGTGTCAAATTGGTAAACATATTGAGCTTGTATGGCGGACTTCTATATCTTATCATATAGTGGGGGCATGAGATACTTCTCTGTAGTCTGGCTATAACATCTTTATCAATATGCTCCGAAAACCATGCTGCTCAATGCCTTCTCTGCTCTGTTAGTGTGAAATAAACAGCGTGTACCTAGCCCCTCATTAACTGCACGAAGCTATTCAAAGCGCTAGTTCACAAAAAGAAGAATCTGCACAAAGTAGATTCGCCACTAACATCCATTCACATGCGCCATTTAAACACTGCATGTACATATCCCCGCGCTATTAACATCACTCCATCCCTGTTTTTAACCCCTACTAGCTAGGCAACTAACTCTAGCAGCATAAGCAGAATATAGTTATAGGGGGACTTTTCTCTCGCCGATGAAGGGAGCAGGGGATCTCGGTTATTGTAGAGAAACTTAATTAAATGGCCTATTTCATTAGAACGAAAATTCATTATGTGCCCTGATGATTGTGGGGATTAATTTATAGAACCCATCAAAATGAGGTTGTGTTACAAAGGAAAAATTAAACCAAATGGAGAATGTTTTTCAAATCTGTCCCAACAAAACAAACATGGATTCTTCTTCCACTGGTTGTTCATTTAAGGAATGGGGGTGGTGCTAAGGATCACACCTCAAATAGGAAAAGGTAAACGGAGATATGCTGCCATATCATCTCATATTTTCTATGTATTATTTCTAGATCTAGAGATTTCACTATATATATACTTCTTCTCATACTTGTATTGAGAAGGTTTTCCTAATCTCCGATATGTTGATCTCTCGTTTATGAATTTATAGGATCTGATGGGGATTGAACATTTAATGGGGTATATAGGTTTAAGAGTAAATAAAGCTTATTATTATTATTAAAAAAGTAAGTTGTTCCATAGAAGCCATTCACTGAAACAATAATTACCAGCTAGCTAGCAGCCGGGGAGCAGCCCCGCTATGACTGGCAGCTTATGGCAAGGGCTGTATTACAATGTGGTGGATGGACTACTGCCTGCCTTGTCAGATAAGGGCTTACATAAAGCAGCAATAACTGGCCTGGAATCACACTTGCTCAAAGGACGGACAGATACGGACAGATTCGGTGGTACCACTGGGACTATTCCGGTCCGACCGAGCCTTGCTGATACAATTCATCGCATGCCCACAAAGTAATCCCCGCATGTAAGTGATTGCTCCTGCTGATTAATGCCCTCGATACCCGCTATCACACAGAATGCGATAGCGACGATACACAGGTCACATATAGCAGCGAACCCCACACATACCTGATTCTCATAGCGCGATTCAAATAGTACGAGTAACCTATGGGATGGGGTCCCCTACTAAGATTGAAGAGGTAAGTGTTTGTTGGGGATCAGAACAAGGGGTGTTGTAGTCTGGTTGTTAAGGGAGGAACTAAGATGAAAGGTAAGTCTAGATATCCTCTAATGAATCTTACTGGGCAGATTATATCAATGCTGACTGGGTGGGATCCATCCCATCCCATCCATTCTACCAGCTGTGTATAGGTATAGGTGTATAGGGGTATAGAGTTAGGCAGTTATGGGGTAAAAAACATCCTGGCAATGATAGTCAATATGACGGTCAATCCGTGATGAAACAGGGGATTTGGCTATACTTGGCTATCAGCAATGACAACTGGCACTGACTACTTGGCACTTACCAGAGGTTCTTGCACATGCGCACTTACGCTCAGAGCTGTTAATTAGATTTATATGTAATAACACTTTTGAACTATGCTGGGACTGGAAATTATGTTGGTTCTACTGATGATGCAAATGCGGATGGAACTTATCCTGGAACTGAGGCTGGTGAAATTGGTGCTGATGGGAAGGCTGGAACTCCAACTGCTGGGATTGTTACTTATTCTATTGTTGGTTCTACTGGAGAGGCTGGAACTACTGCTACAGGTTAAGCTGGTAATCCTGGATCTTCTGCTGCTTGGACAGCTCCATCATATTCAATTGTTGGTTCAACTAGTGCTACAAAAATGGCTTTGGGAACTGAAGATGGAAAAGATCCTAAAAATCCTGGTTCAAATGGTTCATAAACTACTTCAGCTGGAAATTCTGAATCTGCTGGGACTCCTCTTAAAAGAACTGCTAAAACAAATACTTTTGCTTCTGGAGAAGCTGGGAAAACAGAATCTATTACTGTTCGAACGGATCCTTATTATACAATGAAATATTTTATTCTGCTAAGGCTGGAAATCCAGGATATACTGCTAGAACTGAAGCTAGTGAAAATGGTGCAGCTAAAACTAATGCTTTATAGGATGTTCCTTCTTCTGATGAAGCTACTTTTACTGCTTGGGCTGGGACTACTTCAACAACTGATTCAAATCCTTTTTCTGTTGGATCAACAACTGGAAAAGCCGGGACTAGCCAATTCAACGAGTGCAGCTAATCCAATTGCTAGTCATTCTGTTCCTTCAGCTAATGCTGGTGCTGCTGATTAAACTGGTTCAACTGGAGAGAAGAGGCTGGGACTACTTCTTCTGATTCAACTACTGCTTATGAAAAGAATTTGAGTCCTTATATTGATGTTTGTTAGACTGGTTCGCTAGGAATGCTAAAGCTGGTAATCCTGAATCTTCTTCTTCCATTATGGGAATCTCGTTTCAACTGGTGGTAATGGGGTTGCTCTCGGAACAACTACAGGAACAGAAACAACAGGTGCTGCTATAAATGATCCTTATTCAATTGTTTGTTCTACTAATCCTAGAAATAAAGGTTCAACAACTGCCAGGACTGCTCTCGGAACTCCTACGAAGACTGGGTTATCAACTGCTGCTATCGGTCCAACAACAACAACTGGTGCTACGGGAACAACTCCTTTAACAGCTGCAGCGAAAACAAGTACTTCTAAGTAGGCTGGGTCAACTGGTTCAGCAGGGAATCCTCTATCTATTTATGATGGTATTGCGGAACTACTACAGTAAAAGAAAGTTCAACTAGAGAGGAGAAGAAAGGATCTACTTATTCAACTGGTGCTGATTGGGCTGATGGTTGTTCTGCTTTTGCTGTTGGAAATTATGTTGAAACTGCTTGTAGAAAGGCTGCTGGTTCTGTTGATGCCGGAAATTGAGCTGGTTAGACTGGTTAGACTGGTTATAATTATGCTGGGAATGCTGGTAAGAATGCCGCTGGGGGTGCTGGGAACGCTGCTGGGAATGCTTAGACTACTGAATACACTGCTGAGTCATCAGCTTAATCTACTGGGTCACCTGCTTTCTATGCTACTTGTGCCTATGCCTATGCCTTTGATGGTTCTACTGATGGATCAACTGGTTCAAGGTCAACAACTAGTGATGCTACTGGTTCAATAGGTGCTGCTTAAGCTACTAGATTTACTACTGCTGCTGGTGCTCGTTCAACTGGGTCTACTATTGCTGCTGGATTTACTGGTGCTTCAACTGAACGGCATAACCAACCGATGAACCAACCGAAGCCACTGCTGCTGATGCTGGGTACGGGTCTGGGTCTCGATCTCGATCACGAAGGTCCGAATCTCGCTCTTTACCATATTGTTATCAATATCCATATCTGGGTATGGCTACGGAACAGGAAGAGATGCTGTGAGATCTATATATTGAGTATGCCACTTAGGATTATGCACCTGGCCGGAGGATCTAAAATAATTGGGCCATAAGCTTTGAGCTGGCTTTGCTCTTCGTGTTACTTACTTACTGCTTTTTTATTTTATATGCTATTTGTATTTGTGCTGGTTCTTTTTCTCGCTCACGATCTGAATCTTCAGTTAGAGAATAAGACTCTTCCACCTCCTCACTAAAACCCTCATCTCGCTCAACGTACTGTCCATTTTGTCCAATACATTTTTACAAAATCCCTTCCATATTATAAACCCCATAGCAAAGCAAAGGTGTGGGAGGAAGCCAGCCTGCATGGGTATAGAGAGAGATACTACCTTTTGCCGGATCAACAGAAACAACAGGTGCCTTTCAAACCCCGGCTACTGGCTTTGGAACTGCTACTTCAATTGCTTATTGAACGGGGAAACATAAGCAACTATCAATTGGCTATCGAACGAACTCAGATGCTAGGGCCTATACATTACAGACATCACATTCATTTATCAGCCAGATAATTACATAAAACGCTGTATATCCCTTTGACCGAGCCCCAACACACACAGTTAGAGTGCTAGGCTTAGGAGGTTAACACTTTTCATTTTAGCTGTTCATCTTTCCTTGTTTGCACAGTGAATGAATTAAGACCGGGGGTGGAAGGGTTGGTTACTGAACGCCCCAACCAACACCCATACTAGTTTTATGTTGCACAAGCAAAAAGCCCCCCTAACCTTTCCCACATGCTGAGCTATAGCCTACCTGTTCTACAACAAAACCTACCTCGGGGGGAAGCAAATACAATTCCTCCCTTGACTAATTTCAAATTAATCTGGTGCTTCTAAGAGAAGTAAGTAGCAGCAGCAGTACCCAATTAATGAAGCAAGTGGTTGGGGCATATAATCAGTCAGTAAGTGGAGTAAGTGAGGAGGCAGTATCCCCCCTAAGTTGGTGCAGATGGGTTGGAGGTAACACTTAAGTAATGCAAGTAAAAAGAGTAAGGTTTAATAGTAAAGGTTCTAAGTGTCCACCCACCTCCATAAGATCTCTCTCTGAAGTGAAACTGTTGTTCCTAAATCCAAGAAGGCAGTTCCAACAATCCAATGATGGGTAGCTAGCTATCCAACTGCCTGCTATTCATTCATAAAGTAAGCTGACCAAACGAAGGAGGTGATCCGCAATGCTCTGCCCACCCAACAAGCAAGCGCTTCCTTCCATCAAAGATAAGGGGTCTGGTTGTAGTTCCTCAACCCAAGAAGGCAGGCAGGGCAGTTCGTGCAGGTAGTTAGGAAACACAGAAGTAAAGGGTAAGGTAGAGGGTAAAAGTTAATAGTAAGAGTGCCGTACCTCCTAAGATTCATTAAGCAAGTGTGAGCATCTCCCTCCTGGCAATGCTGGCTGTCTTAAGTAATCAATCGTATCTGGCGGGTTAATCCATCCCTCCCGGCCCGGCAAGAGAATAGTGGTACCAAAGAAGCATCCATCTCATTAGCAAGTGTTATTGCAGGTATGTGAATGCTGTATGGAAGCGGTGCAACAGCGGAAGCCAGAAGGCTGTTTGAGACATGTCCAAAGGTAAGTTGTAAGGTGAGGGGAAAAAGCTCACCTGACAAAGGAGGGTGAGGTGGGTCGTGTAATAGATTTGTGAGTGATGCATCCAAAACAAAAACATCAACATTACTCAAGCAAGTGGTTGCATAACTTTATAATGTAATTATGCACGCAGTTGATCCGTCAGATGGGTGCTTTACCAAATGGTTGATATGCACATTCAGCTTTGTTGCTTAAACTGCTACTTTGCCTATTGGGTGGTAAATTATCCTCCAATAACCTGGCCTTTTTATATGGAGAATGAAGATAAAGCTATTATATTAGTGAAGGGCCTTTATTTGTATATTAAAAAAGAAAGCATGATAGAGACGGAGGATCCCCTGGTACAGGACCCTATGGTTGAGAGGCATGTTAGATGACTTAGGAGAAGGAAGAAAGCAAGGTATAGTAAGGAATTTAGAATGGATGCTTAGATCCATGGATATGATGTTCGGGATGTCATTTTAGACATGGGGTCTTATGTGAATCTCCTTCCTCATAAATCTTGGGAGATGGTGGGGAATCCATGCCTGGTGTACTCTCCCATCTAGTTGCAGCTTGCAAACCAATATAAAATAGACCTTATAGGCCACTTGGAAAATGTGGAAATGAGTTAATCTCAGAGAGGTTAAGATAGTCACCGAATTAAAAGTGATACAGCTTGTGGATGATAAATACACTTACCCTACTCTCATGGGGTTTTAATGGGTAAATGAACACCCTCCTTTTTACATTTCATTGTTGGTTAATGGTTTTTGACTTCGGAATTGTATGCTTTACTCGGGAGCTTCAACTAATGTAATTACTTTGGAAGTGATGAACGAGTTAGGGTTACAGATTACTAAGCCTTACAGAAATATAAAAGCGATGGATTCTCCGGAAGTGCGGGTTTGTGGGGTTATCAAAGATCTTGAGGTCCACTTGCAGGAGTATCCGGAGAGGGTGTTTACCATGGATGTGGTCGTGGTTGATTGCCCATCTAAGTGGGGCATGCTTTTCTCTAGGAAGTGGGCAGCAGATACAGGTGGTACCATACAGATGGACTGGTCCTATACAGACATCCCAGTAGCAAAAGGTTACAAGGTTAGATTGCGCAAAGAGAAGATGATGCTGCATAATGTTTAGGATCCAAGGCAGAGGAGCAATGAACCTTTATACAATCAACCTTAGCAGTCGGATCCTAAAATTGTTGGAACTACTTTACATGGATTTTCAATTAACGCACAACCTTAGCGGGAGTAGCTTGAAAAACTTAAAACACAGTATGGTTACGTCTTCTATAAATCTATAGGTTTATTGACACATGGGTCATAACATCGATTTGATCTTTGGATCCTATCTTCCTAGCAATTCATTTTATAAAAAAAAGACCGATTTCGGAAAATGATGAGCAACTTGAGATAAAGAATTGATCGATCAAGTACAAATTCAACCCAGTTCATCTCCATGTGGTAACCCTATTGTCCTTTCCCCAATTAAGGAAGGTTCTTGGTAACTTGGCATTGTCTATAGAGCCTTGGACAAAATCATTGTGAAGAACATGTATCCTCTTACTCTTATTTGATGACCTCTTGGACCAACTTAGAGAGGCCTTGTACTTTAGCAAGATAGATCTCAAGTTGGGTTATTACCAAGTCTTGATCAACATCGACGACGTATGCAAGATGACTTTTAAGAATGAGGAAGGATTCTATTAGTTGTTGGTTACGCCCTTGGGCTTGACCAATGCACCAACTATGTTCATGCTTATGATGAATGATATTCTCAAGCCTCATATTGACAGGTTCATCATTATCTACTTGGAAAACATCTTCATTTTAAGTTGGACTTGGTTGACAACAGTGGGGTCCATGCTGATCTTGAAAAGATTCAATTCAGATTGGTCAACGCCTAACAATCTAATTGAACTTCGTAGTTGTCTTGGGTTGGACAAATTCTACTGAAGCTTTGTCCTCAGACTTTCACATGTTGCATGGCTATTGAAGTATCTACTTCACAAGAGAAACAAATGCAACTGCAAGTTCTTTAGCACCTCTATCAAATTTGTTCCTCGGACTTGTCCTCGCACATTTTGATGGGTAACAAGACTAACAATCACAACGGATTTTTTTTCCTTCTCTATCTCTTCATCTTCCCCGATTTGAAATACATTATGTAGATTAGATAATATGGTCAGATGAGAAACAAACCGCTTTGTATTCTCTTAGCTAGATTATAAATACCCCATCATGACATTGTAAATGGGTTGAATAGTAAAAGGGGTATAGCTTGGGTAGTTAAGAGGAGAAGTTTTTATCCTACCCACCCACCCATGTGAAAATCCTGCCTGTTACACGCTTGCCTCTCGTGGACTGATTGCCTCCGCAAAGAGCCGTTTCATGTGGATGGGGGTAGGTGCAATCCTTGGGTGATTTTGATGAATTCGATTCCTCCAGTGATGACCACTTAGCTAAGAATTTATTTCACAAGTCCACAGGATAAATTCCTATCCATGACTGGAAGCATTAAAAAAAGGGTTTAATAGTTGGTGACTTGGGCATTTGTTGAGCTTAATTTTGTTCATATCTTGTACATTCTTATGCGACTAATTAAATTTGGAGTTTATTTACTTTCCAATATTATCGCACCAATGCTATGTTAGTTATATATGATTTCTTTTTGTTTTAGTTAGTAAAGTTATCAGAGCTAGGCAAGCACTATACATAGGAGCACCTCTTTCCTCATCCCAGCACTTACCCACTCACAGACCCTAGACATACACTTACCCTTATCGCCTAATGCTTTGTTCCTTTCTTTTACCACCCTTGCTACTATTTATGGAACACCCGAACTCATACTTGCACTGGGTCCCTCGAAACCCCCAGTAAGGAACTGATATATTAGTGCCCGGACGAAGCCCAGAGAATAAAAAGCTAACCATTCAATATACACTTGATATCATCTGGGGATAGTTTTAGTAGTACTCGTTAAAACCTAGCTGTTCAGGCTTACCCTCTCAAAGGCTACCAAGAAAAGAATCTGCTCACCTTTCTTTCTTTCTTCTGGTGGCCGGTAGACACAGACCCTTTT
Organism: Larix kaempferi; assembly: GCA_027924585.1. Classification (NCBI taxonomy): domain Eukaryota; kingdom Viridiplantae; phylum Streptophyta; class Pinopsida; order Pinales; family Pinaceae; genus Larix; species Larix kaempferi. The sequence continues at coordinate 28,830 of BSBM01004174.1, forward strand.
CGGGAGAAACCCGAAAACCCCTACAGGCTTCCCTTCTAGACTCGTGTTGCTCGGAACTGGTACCACCCGATCCCCAGTTATTTATAATAGCTGCGATCCGAACAGGGAGGGCCATATACTCCAGTTCATTAAAAACCAAACCTGGCTGGCATTCATTATCGCTGCTCAATGGTTCAATCCATCAATTCTGGCTGGGCTGACTCAAGGGCTTCATCAATCCGTTCATTTCATCTGGCTGGCATGAAGCTGGCATTATTAATTGCATTCTTTTTAGCCATCCAATGTTGAAATAGATGTACCAGAAAGGTTGGCATCCAACATGGACGGAAAGCAACGTTCAATCAAAGAATCAGGGCCATTTTAGCCGTTTTCAACATTTTTTGTCCTTAGGCACTGAAACGTTTCTTTCATTTACAGGTCACCTAGACCGCCTTACCGCCTAAAGCTTTAAAGCACAAGCCCTGCTCTCCTCTCCTTGAACTTTGTAAATGCCATAGGAGATCAGTCAGAGGACTTGCCTTAAGGGGAGAAGGACTCGCTGGGATAGGGGGACAGTTTTTTACTTCTTACTTGCTGGGCTAAGGAGTTAAGCGATAAGTACTTGCCTTAAATAGAGAGTTCAATATAAGTTTTAATTAATAAGTTGTAATAAGTTTGGGTCCTTGCCTCATGGATCCAATAATCTAGCTGGAGGTTTTTTGGCGGGTAACGATTAGGCGTTGCTTAATTATTAGCTCTTTTTTACTCCCTCCAAAGCGGGCAGTCTTTTGTTTTACCTCCCGCGGCAGTCTGGAGCGGGCATTACAAAGTGGGCAGATGTAGCAGTCAGTGTTAGGTGCAACAAAAGAGAACAGGTATCTGCTTGTCGGTGTTTCTTGAGCTGCTGGCCGGGAGCACTTGACAGAGGTTATTTTGGATGCGAAGAAGGAAAAAGATTCATGGCTGGCTGGACAGCAGGATCTACTAATAAATTTACCAATTGATCAATCGGGCGGGGCAGGAAATAAGATAGTCAGCTTTGATTTGAGCAACAAAACTTTCGCATTTCACATTTTCTTCATTTTAAATACCCTTCTTTAGGGTGACCCGGGGCGGGGTCATCCCAGGTAATAAAATGTATTTATTCTATCTCAATATTGGCCTTTTAAAGAGCTTTATATACTATCAGCAGGATGCAGTCATCCGCTTGGCCAGGATACTATGCTGCCATACTCACCTGGGAGACTCAGCCTTGATCCCGAGCTCATGCGCCGGCTACTCGGCTTGGATCTTGGGGGGATACTCAGATGGGAGAAGGAAATATTAAGTGGCTGCAGGCAGGCTGGAGATATAGATTTGAAAATGGATTGATCGGGGCAAGCAACATATTCAATTTTATTAGATCACCAAAAACTATAGCATTTCACATTCTCATTTAGCAAAATCTACTTTTTTAGGGCGACCTGGCCAGTGAGTCATAGAAGATACTTAAATGATTTTATCATTAATCAATTTTGCCATTTCATATTATTTCTCTATGAGCCCGGGATTTATGATTTTTATTCGACCCATAATACACACATTTACAAAGACATCTTAAAGAAACAGATGGTCAAACTTCAGTATACGCCCCCCAGATCTAGGAAAACCAACGGGGTGAGCTCGGCTTCGTTTCCCTGATATTGATTTTAGATAGGGCTAGCTACCTTCCCCTTACGCTGTCGCTTAATGTTCTCTTTTAGTCCGATGGACGCTTGACTTTACCTACTTACTGCCCTACTACCCGCTTCAACCGCTTGAAGAAGGAAAGGAAGGAACGAGCACTTTGTTGGGATGAGCACCGATCAAAGAATAGAAAGGGGCTAGATGATAACAAATAAACGGCCTGTTGAGGAATGAATAAGACCGCTACGGTATGGTCTTGTACGTACGGTCTCATCTCAGCTGGGACCGGTCTTATCCAGGGAGGTCAGGTACCAATACTTATCAGGACTGGTCAGGTTATAGTCAGGACTATTGTGACAAATAAAGTAAGGACGCGATCCGGGCACATGTCATACGGGTAGCGTTATGGTTATCATACGGTGGTCTTATCTGGTCAGGTCTGGTTAGTGATAAAACCATAGCGCAAGTCGATGGACGCTACCGCTAAGGAGAGAGATAGGGAGGGAGGGATCCACACTGCTTGTCCCTGATCGCTATCACTTTCCTCCTTTTTTCTGGTTGTTGATCGATACCAATTGCCCAAAAAGGGTCGCTACAGCTCATAGATACGCCCCATATTCCCTGGAAGAACTGGATCGGGAAGAAAAGGTAACAAGTGCGCTTACAACGGATTCAAAAACTTCCTCATTCATAGATTCTTGTTAATAATTTTTCTACTTTGAAATGAGGGATTCGTCGGGTATTAAAACCGGATTCTCGTCGCTATAAACCATACCTTTTAAGAGTTTTTCTATAATAACCTATATTTTGCCAAGCATGCTTAGTCCTCGCGGATATATAGCCCCCTCTTTTGGGTTAGGCGAGGCGGGAAAACCACGATTAGGCTTTTGTTTTTATGATGAGGTTCTTTTTTACTCCCCCTATAAAAGGGAGCACAAAGTAGTGGACAGTCTTGGTTCCTACCAAAGTAGGCACTCTAGCAGACCAACAAAAGCCAACATAGTTTGAGGTTAAGCGGGGCAACAGACAGAAAACAATGTTTAGACATTTGAGGCTTAATGAAATCGAATTACTATTTGCAGAACAGGTTCAGACAAGGAAACAAGATAGTTTAGTCCATCCAGAACCGTACCCGGACAGTTAGAAACCATAGTAGACAGAGAATTGAAGTTCCAATTAGGTTGAGGTTATACATACTCCTAAACTTGAAAATTTTATCCTAGCCAGCCATGTTCGGAGAGGAATGGACATACATATCCTAGCAGTGCCACAAGGTGGTTTAATGCTTACAGACCCCAACCTTGTGCCACCAGACATCCACAAAACGGGTGCCAGTATGGGGATCTTCTTGATCAACTCCTTATGGGTATGATTATGAACCCACCCTCGATCTTTAGGAGTAGATTCGCCTCTTCGATCCTCAACTGTTTGTTTCTTTCGGGTCTTTATATATGCTAATTCTTGTTACTTAGAATATATTACACGCGCTTAGGTGAATGACTTAGATAGAACATTGCTTGCGCACCGCTCCGCACCTACTCTTGCACTAATGTGAGTCGACCTACCAACATTCCCTTTCTAAATTACTGGCTCAATTACCCTTCACTTTGGAATTGTAAGGCCTTGCTTGGTGGGTGGGCCAGGACTATTACTTCAGTCGCCTACCGGATTCATGCTTGTGCGACCTAGCGAGACTGGTTGGCAAAGGCACTATTGAGGAAGGAACTACTGCCGGAATAGAAGAGGGAGAGAGGGGGTACGCACTTAGAACATTGCTATTTACTTTATGAAGCCTACTGGCTGCCATTACTTCTGTGTTACTTTTACTTACTCACCTGTTTCCACAACTTCACTCCGTGCTTCACCTATGCCTCACATTTACTGCCTATAATCTTATGATCCCGTAGAGCTTTTGGTTGGACCGGCCCCATACAGACAGCCTTTCACAGGCAGACCTGGAATCACACTTGCTTTAGGAATTTTACTTCATGGGTAGGCATAGGCACTATTACTATTGACTTAGGCAGGCCTATTTTCCTTTACTTAACTGTTCTCTACCAACCGGGCACCCACCTTCACAACCTCACAAGTTCGTTCCTCAACTATCCCCCACACTCTACCTGCCCACCTGAATTAAGACCTAGACCTGGTTTGCCTAGACCACGAGCAGAGTTCATGCTTAGGATAAGAAATGAGGTACTGCTATTTCATTATACGGGCCGGATAGCAGAGCATGCATGATACAACGTTCTTACCCTTAGACCTCCTAGCTTTTGTGTTTCCTAACTCCCTATACCGCTTGGATTAATGAGGCGCTTAGAGCACGATCTTTACTTTATGAATGCACTCACTTAGGCAGTCGGGAATGTATGAGACCTTAGATTAGAAGCACCGGATTGGACTGGATGGGATGCCCAACCCATTGGATGAAGCCAGGAAGGCATATCAGTAGGGGATGGATGGCGAGAATCCCTTACCTTTGTTCCACAGAACCTATTTACCCAAGAAATAGCCTATATTGCTGAATGAATCTTTGTAGTGCTATATAACTTCGATTAGAAGGGATAAATCAGGAAGTCTAAGGACTGGATGGATGTTCAACCTTTCACGAAACAACCGTGTTCAGCAGGTTCATACTTGGGAAGAGCTGCTATTAGTAAAAGCACCTATATATAAGGCGCGGGCCGGAACTCAAGAAACACTTATTAATTGGCCAGGGCACTAACTAATGCTAATGGTTTGGTTATTCCATGGCCGAAGCTACGGGGCGAGGGGGCCAAGCACGATTGCCGGGATTATTTTGAAATAGTTTAACTACTGCCGGAGATAGATCTGGTTCTGCGCCGCTGTGGGTGGACTTGGATGGACCTTTAACCTTTAGGTAGTATTATTAACCCCATGCCCCACAATACTGATAGAGACCTACCCGAGAGAGATTGACAGAGATTGACAGATTAGCTCCCAGGCCTGCCTTAGCTTTAACTTACCCCAAACCTAGCCCACTTTACTGATTTACTGAAGTACACACTTAGCTACTACATTCGCTACTACATTCCCTTTTGTTCTCTCTATTTACGAGCATGTTTCCGCATCATTCAATCTCACACACCAGACACCATCCATGTACGATCCATTATACACATTATACACAATAAATTTGTACACTTGCTTTAGATAATTCCTACATTTGTTCTTATATGCTTAATGGTAGAGATTCTTAAACCAATGAGTAGGAGTAAAAATAATGTAGAGGGAGTTAGAAGCTATATGGCCCATTTTTACCTTTTTTCTACTGTATAAAAAATTTAAGACCTTATATTATCCATCCTACCTGAAGGGGTATTAAGTGACCATAGAACGACTGCAAATGCTTTTTTAAGCAATTATTATTCTAATTTTCCGGCCTGACCCGTCCATTGCTTTGCTGACTGGCTGGCTTTATTCTATCTCTAGTTCTTTAAGCGGTATCTATTTCCAGCGGGAACAATATTGATCTCTATCAATATCTCTCTTTTGCGGACTCTCTCTCCAGCTCTATCTCTAGCAGTTCGGTTCTAAAGCAAGTTATCTAGTCTCTGTTGGAAAGTATTAACCCACTCTTTAAACCTTTTAACTAGTGAACGATAAAATCAAAAATAGAAGATAAAATCTTTCCTTCATTCCTGGCTTCGCCCGCCCTTATCTCTCGATCGAATCCGTTCTACCACTGTTTACTACATCTATTGAAGTCCACGTACGGCTCTGTGAGAAGGTGGACGGAAATGGCCTTGTTGTACCCTACTTTCGTCTTCGATGGGGTCCGCTCTTTACCAAGAGAAATTCGCTTAGAAAAAGCGTAATTACCAAAATAATAGCAGCATTGTCGAAGGATTTACTTTCCCATAAAAGCCAACTCTTCACACAGTTAGATAAACTGAGATCATATCTGTATCTCGAATATAGAATCAATCCTGGTTGGAGATAGATGTATCACGTCGCATAAAATCACGAATATAGTTTTCTTACATATATAAAATCATGACTGGAAGATCCACCGTATGCTCAGGGCTGCAATATATACGTAATTACGGGCAAGCCATCCTTCCTTTGTATAACGATTGAAGTCTTCATTTGTGTGCTAAAAGAGCTGAGGGAGAGGCTAGGCAAAAGGGCTAAGCCACCCACATGGGCAGTAACATTGGCAATAGGCAGCGGTAACAATGTCCATAGTAAAAAAGGTGGGCCAGTAGCCAAATACCCAAAGCCAAGAAACCAGAAGCCAGTAGCAAAAAAGAATTATTTAGATAAGATATATGTAATTATGCCTAGCCAATAGCCAATCATTCCACCAGAAAGAACTCAATTGGGGATTGCCTCATGAACAGCCTCTTTAGGCATCTGTACCAATCTTTAGGCACCAGTCATCTACCCACCATATAATATAAGGACTTTACACCCACCCGAACACCCGGAAACACGCCATCAAGTAACTCTGAAATAAGGAATCATCCCACCAGATATCTTCTCTTCATTCTTACGTATAAAATATCTTAAGCCCATAGTCTTTAGCCCGTATAAATGGTTGTGTTTCCTCTATAAAAAGCCTTCAGTATATAAATAGAATAGCCCGTCCACGAGAGATGTATCGAGAGTAGCCAATAATGTGCAAATCCAGATAGGTATAGTATTCCAATAGTATTAAGCCCGTAGTTTTTAGCCCATATAAAAGGTAGTAGTTGTGGGTATCAGGTATATGCTTTTAATCCAGAGGTATTATGAGTCAGTATTATGAGATAGTAAGAGGTAGTATGAGCTAAGATACCGTGATACCGTGAGTAGTAGTAATAATGTACAAATCCAGAATAGCCAGTAGCAAAAAGGATGGATATTTATATGGATGGAAGATAAAGATGGGGATATGGTCTGGTGCGACCTATTTATATAATGTAAATAAAGTGGATAGTAGTGGATAGTAGCAGATAGTATCAGTATTTATCAATATTTATGGTATCTATTTAACGCACGAAATTGGTTGGTAGGGCTGGGCATCGTCTTCCTTATGTGTAAGTAATGGAGGCTGACGTGGTGGCATCGCGTGAGGACGGGTACCTCAGCACTCCCTCCCTCTCCTAGGATTTCGGCAGTAAAGTCAAGGGTAAGGAGGGTAAGGTTTTATCCATCCATCCGGTGCTGGTTCTAAGAGAAATTCATGAGTACCCGGGGCATCCATAACTCCATCTCCTAGGGTGAAGGTATAAAGGTAAGGGTAAGCTTGGGATCATCTAATCTAATCCGGTGCTTCAGAAAGGTTAATAGCAGCAGTCCTTCCTCTCCTAAGGTATTAATAAAGAGTGTCGGATAGGGAGGGTATAGTTCTTGCAGGTGGGTGGGTACGAAGGGTGTGAGGATCTGGAAATAAAGTGACAGGTATGCAGTTTAGATTGCAGCTATAGGAACATGACTTGAAGACTGTGGTAAAGTGGAGAGAAGACTAACATAAGATTCAGCAGAACATCATTAATCTTATTATACTTCAGGGAGTTGGTGCTTGGGCAAGGACTGGTGTCGTTGGCAGATTGGAGTCCGCAGAGCAAGCAAGTTGGAGCTTGCATTTGTACAGGGTGGCAGGGCGGGAAGGTATGGCTGGATAAGGGTTGTTCGTCTGCTTACACAAGAAACGGCGGAACTTATAGAAAGAGGACCGGCTCGCTCTCGTTCAACTAAATCCCGTAACTTATAACTATAAGACTACTTAGTTAGTTAGGTAGGCTCAACTAAATTCCGCACCTCAACCTGGTACATCTACCTTTAGTTATAAACCCAAAAGCAAACACCTAATTTATTTAAATGGCCTAAAAAGTTATTTGTATAGTAAACAACCCAATGATAGAAGTGCCTTATAAAAACTGGAAGAAGTGTATACCTAGAACTGATCAATTATAGAAGTGCTCGGTAAAAGCTGTTATAAGTGCCCGATAAGTGCCCGCCTCAATGCCTGCTGCTGGTAAAAGTGCCTGGGAAAAGTTGATATTAGTACCCGTCTCCCTGGTATGTCTGTTCTAAACCTTCCTGGAGGATGGATGTCTGAACCTTGTCCGATGTCCTCCCTACTCTAATGCGGGACCGATCGATGTTGACCCTCGTCCGATCAAGCAAGAAGTGCCCTACCCGTCCAGCTTAAAGGCATAAGAATCCCTTAACTAGCCATGCCCTCAAGCCATGCCCTTAAGCAATAAGTAATCCCAGCCAGGACCTAAATAAGAATATCCTTTAAAGGCCTTATTATTGATTGTTTGTCCGAAGCCCGGAACAAGAAGCTATATCTAAGTGGTGTGATGCTTGCTTTGGGCTGTGTAATTCCATCCATGCATACATCATTACAAGAAAAATATGTTTAGTTGATTTACATTGTCCCAGCGAATCATCATAAGGTGTCCCAAGTTCTAGCTCACACATTAGTATTACCCTTACATAGCGGGTGCTACTACTCATAGCCGCCTCTTATTTCCCAGAGATTGCCAGGAGTCAGAATCATTGCCAGGTGTAATTGCCGGGAAGTCCCAGTTTCTTTGCTAGCAAGGCAAGGTAAGCGCAGGGTGGTAAAAGCCATACAGGTCAGGGAGGATCCTTCTCCACATTCATGATCAACTCATTGGTTTGGATCTTAAGAGTCAATGTTATCATGCACCCCTTCATTATAAGTCTCCCATTCATTCAAGGGTTTATGTTTTCCATCTTTCAAAACTACTTCAGTAACATTGGGCTTAGGGGATACTTGATCTCCTTGTGAATCTGCCCCCTCCTTATTATAAGTAGTATACAAACTTATACATGGCTATAAGGGCTGCTAATGAACATAGGTACCCTATGAGAAGGGATTGGAGCAAGGTCACACAATTTGTTAAGTTAGCACTGCCAAAGCAATGACAAGCCTCCACCTCATAGCCACCTCAGCCTAGTCGGTAGGGGTAAGGAAGGATGATAGAAGTCAACCTAGAGACAGCTAGTGGTTTCAAATAAAGTGGTAAGAGGTAAAAAGAAAAAGAAAAAAGAAGCAGTTTTGGAGCCCAAAGCTTATCTATAAAAGAGAAGGATTAATTCATTTCAAGGGATGGAAAATATTGGAGCTAAAGTGTTACTTGCAGTAAGAGTAGTGTGTACAGCTTTGGACAGAGATCATTTGGGATTCTTCATCTCTTCATGTATCAGTCTGTTTCTCCATGTGTTTTTTTACTTCTTGTTTACTCCATTCTCATTTTCAGACATTGTAATTTAAAGCCAGCTGATTAATACAAAGCCTCATGCAACTGTTTCATAATTCATTGTGTATCTAATTCAGAGATGATGATTGTGTGAATGGACTTGATTTCATGTTATATGACCAGTCTTATCTTATGTGCTTAATATGTTGAATGGTAGATGAAATATTCAATATGCTATTTAGTATGTTAGGTATGTCTGATGCCTCATAAATATCATTTGCTCAAATTACAATTTATGTTAAACTGTTTAATTCTCTTGGCTTAGTACGTTTCTTTCTTTCATATTATGTAATAACTACTCATCTGGAGTACCTTTTTATGAAAAATGTTTTCCTATATTGTCTTCCTACCTTCGATATTTTACTATGATGTTTTATTACATGTGAGATGAATGCCCCAAATGTATGTGTTCCCTATAATGCTGCTCTGAAATCCTGATAATTGAGTGAAATTCTGCTAACTCCCACACCTCTGGGATAGGGGTCCACCCAATAATCATCACCCCCAGGGCCTTACTGATGTTAAATTTGTAAAGTAAAAGGAAAAACTCCATAAGTATAAAGGGAACATCCAATTGGTTCTATCCCGCCCGGCTAACATATTGGCATTATATATGTAATTATCCAACAATTGTCTCAGCAACTACTTATTTATCATGTTACATAATCTGTTTCTATCATTGCGTATCAACGTAAGTAAGCAATAACAAGTTGGAGTTGGACCATGAGTTGTTGGTGGAGTTGTGGTTGTTGGTTGGGCTAAGGCAAGTAAAAAATAGCAAGCACGATCCAGTTGTGTTAGTTAGTCGAAGTAAGGCAAGCAAGGCCCTCGGTTAATCTCCAGCAAACAGCGAGACCCGCCATCCAGCTAACAAGCAATCATAAGCAAGCCGGGGGTGCTTATCCCAGCCGATGGGTTCTACCAGCGAGTAGCAAGAGAGATCTCGATCAGCATTTCTAAGTCCATTCCGGCAGGTAGGACTTTGTTGTTCCGTAGCGTTACTTTAAAGGACCTTCAGGCAAAGAGATCGGTTATTGAAACCAACCTTCAGGCATGGGCACTGGGGGCTTATTGACAAAGACCTTCTGGAATGACCAGCTGTCATTGGCTATCGGTTGGGAATGATTTACTATTATTGGTAGGCTGTCAATATGAAAATAAAGCTCTAGTGGATCTTAGTGTAGAGGCGAAGCCGGGGCTAAAAATCTATAAAGTAATAATAATCCACGTAAGTAAAAGCGTTCTCACCATTTGTTTGGTTGTCCTAGCCCGCTTGATTTGAATCGACCAGCCAGGCAGCAAGCATCCATGTTCTCCAGCTTCTTTTATTTGTACCAGCCTCCGGTTTCTTTACTACCCGGCGCGGCGAAAGCGAATGATGGCATCCTGCCACTCATAGGAACCTTCCTTAAATGGCCTAGTTAATTAAAAGGATATAGGTATATTTAGAGGTCGAGCTATATTTTTAGGGTCGAGGTAGATTTTTAGTTTCAAGGTTCTAGGGTTGAGCGTAGGGGCATGGTTGCAAAGAGTTCTAGGGTGGAGGTTAGAGTTAGAGATCGAGGTATGTTTTCCTATGGGCTATGACTAGCACTGAACCCTGGCATCGACTCTTGGATCGACTCTTGTTATTGAGCGCATGAAAACTTGGCATTTCCACTTTACATGGAGTACGGGCATCTAGTGCATCGAAACACCTTATAAACTATGGGCTCGACTCTCCTCGGCAAATAAACCTGGGATCTCCTCTTGGATTGAGTACTGGCATTGAGTGTATCGAAAGCGGCATCGACTACCTAGCGGCGACTATGACTCTTGGGTCAACTGATCGAAAAGACATTAGCAGCTTAGCAGCATCGATTTCTGGCATCAAATCCTGGATGACTACTTGGCACTGACAAGAACTTCTAACTGCACCAAGCATAGCTTCATCATCATGCTGTCGCACTGACTAGCTGCACCGAAAGGAGCTTAATGCTGCACTGACAGGAGCTTCATTCATGTACCGACGTACCAGATAATGCATCGACAAGAGTTTTATGCACTCACTGAGTATAGGTTCGATGAGTATAGCTTTTCTGTATTGTTCGTTGAGCAGTAGCTGTGGTGCTATCGCGTAGGATCGTTCTCTCATCATGGCAACTGGTGTCCTTCATCTATCTCGTCAAACCCTGGCTTCCTTAGTCCCACCGGGGTGAAAGTATATAAAAGAAATAAATCACTATCCAGTGCCACTTCGCTGACTGACATTGAGTACAGGCCATTGAGTCAAAGCATCACCTCTTGTATCGCCTCTCGGCTGACAGTGACCGGAATGAGGGTCTCTCGGCGGACATGCATAGACCGGTGGGTATGGGCTATTGGGTATTGTAAACCGGAAAGAAATCTCTCGGCAACCATCAATCTATACCTCCTCTCCTGGTACTGATCGACTGTTGAATCGCCTCTTGGGCTTGAGTGCATTGAAACCTGGCATTGACTTCACCGAGTACTAAAATTGAGTGCATCGAGTAGCGGCATCCACACCTGGATCGACTATTGGATCGAATCCCCTGGCATAAAGTAGCAGCACCGACACCTGGATTGACTATGACTCATTGTATTGACTACAAGCATAAACTACCGGCAAAGATTCTTCCAGGCATTGACTTACCAGCGAGTACCGCCATCTAGTGTATCAACACCTGGGACTAGCGTCTCCCGGAATGATCAGCTATGTGAGGTGGAGAGGCCAAGGGAAGTTTCGTATTTTCAAGTTGGAGTTGTAGTTCGAGGTTAAAGGTTCAAGCTTAAATTAGAGGTCAAGGGTAAGGGTAGAGTGCAAGGGTCGAATAGGAGTTGGAGGTTCTAGAGGGTCGAGTTTCTAATTCGAGGGAGAGGTATAATTCGAGGTTGGAGATCGAGGGCTACGGCTGCTATGGGAATGACCTGAAGGCTATGACTGATTGCGCATACAGACTACTTGGCAAAGACTAGAGCTCCTTGCGATGAGTAGCTTAACTGAGTAGCTGCACTGAGTAGAGCTTCTATACAATGACTGCGACTGCTTGCTTCCAGCCCAGCCCGAGTAGCAAAGCCAAGCCGAGTAGCAAAGCCAAGCCGAGTAGCAAAGCCCGGTATTCAATAACACACACCCCTGAGCCCAGGCGAGTAGAGAAGTATCCCTATTATAGTGGCAAAGTAGAGAAAGAGTATCCAAGCCCAAGCCGAGTAGCCCAGCTCATCCGAGTAGCCAGTGGATTAGTAGCGGAGTCAAGTAGAGTGGCCGAAAGGATATTTTATTAATTGAAAATATTGAATGAAAAGGTTTTATAAGATCAGGTCCACCCAAACAAAGGTTTCCAGGCAAGTAAGAAAGCAAGCACCAGTGTTTGGTGGGCTTTCCAGGCGGACTCGCGTAGCTAACAATTGCGAGGCCCTCATTACTGGAAAGTTTTTATATTCTGAATATGGTATCCCCGCTTTTACTTTACTTCCCCATGCTTCACACAAGGATCAGTGTAACTGTCTGGCTCCTCCTCTGCGTCATATTCAACGCTTACTATTTGATTGAGAATGTCGTGGTGACATCCTCCCCTTTGTTCGACAACCCTTTTAAAGCCTTATGTGGTGTTAATCTTGATGTGCTTGTCTAGCCATATTTCTACATTATGCGCACGTGCTAGCAGCAGTTGCATACACTTTTTAACCGGGGGCGAGGTCTCAAAGCAGGGAACCTTAAAAAATTTAATACGCCCCGATTTCAATGAGCGTCGGAAGATTGGCTTAAGCCGAACTTCTATGGGTCTCTCAGTCGTCGGTACGTACTACCCTCTGCCTGTAGGATATTTATTTGCTACTGGTCTACGGCATTGGATCACAGCCTGATCTGTTCGGGAAGGCCTATCTGTTCCTGTTCAGGCATGCATAATTAGGAAGGAAATTTTATGTATGTTATTGAAGGCATGCATAATAGAAGAGATAGTTAAGGCATATCTGTTCACAAAGAGGTAACGAACGAGAGGGCAGCAGGGGCACCTTAATCACAGCTCCAACTTTAGAATAGAATAGAGGAGATCATGAATATGCAATGGAAAAAAAGGGCACACCATACATTTCTTATAAAAACATACTAATGAAGATAGAAAAGAAAAATGGGAAAGAGCAAACATAGATCCATTTATTCATTTAGCAAAATGGAAGACAGACGTTGATTAAACTGGTTAAACTGAGGCTGGGAATTATGCAGGTTATATTGCTTATGCTGGGAATTATGCCAGTTCAACTGCTAATGAAAGTGCTGAGAATTCTGATACTAAGGCTGCTCCTTCAACTGCTGATTGAAATGCTGGTTATGCTGCTTATGCTGGGTCTCCTTGTGCTGTGCTTGTGCCGGTTCTACTGTTGATGCTGGGAATGATCCTGGGAATGAAGCTCCTTCAGCTTATGGTGGGAATGCTCTGGGAACTGCTGGGAATCCTTTTGCTCCTGGTTATGCTGGGAATGCTGCCCCTTCAACTTATTATGAAATTCTTCTGGAACTGAGGCTGGGAACAATGCTAGTTCAAATGATGCTTATGGAAATAATGCCCCTTCAACTGCTTATGGGTCTGCTCCTGGGAATACTTTTTATTCTGGTGATGCCGCTGGTAATGCTGCTATTGGAACTGATGATGCAGGGAATAAAGGTGAAACTGGTAATGCTGCTCTGGGAACTGATGATGCAGGGAATTCAGCTGGTTAAACTGGTGATGCTGGGGATGCTAGTTCAAATGTTTGGGCTGGTACTCTTGACCCAGGTAATGCTGTTCTTTCAACTGCTTTAGCTGCAGGTCCTCCTTTTGCTGGTGCTTCTGGGGCTGGGAATACTGCTATTGAAATGCTAGTGAAACTGGTGCTAATGGTGGTAATTACCCTGGAACTGCCCTGGTAACCGCGACTGCTTGTGCTCCTTTTGCTCGGAATCCTTTTGCTGTTCCTTAAACTGATTGAAATGTTATTGTAAATGATTCTGGAAATGCTAGTAATTATGCTCTTTCAACTGGTGCTTATTAAACTGGTGCTTATGGTGCTCCATATTCAATTTATGTTGGTTCAACCGTTGACGCTGAGAACGCTGTTTGGAATAATGCTCCAACTGGTGCTTCTGGGGAGGCTGCTCGGACAGCTCCATATTCTATTGATATTATTGGTTCAACTGATGCTGGTTCGAATGCTTATAAGAATAAGAATGCTGGGAATCCTCTTGCTGCTACTGGTACTACTACCTTTAACTCTCTTACTGCTACTGGTGTGCTTATTCTACTGGTATTACCTACTACTAGCTGCTGGTGCTATATTGGTGCTTGCTACTATATTTTTTTACTACTTGATGCGAACTCCTATCTTTCCACTAGATAGCTATATTAGTGCGGGTACTGCTGCTGGTGCTTTTTATACTAATGTTCCGGTATTCCACTACTATGGGTACTGGATAACCTTACTTGCTATTGGTGCGGTGGGTACTGCTACTGATATCTTTATACTTTTGCTACTCACTACTGCGACTTTCTACTATATTGCTATTGGCGCTGGGATTTTTATTGATACTTTATATCTTACTGCTACTGGTTCTTGTTATTATAATACTTATCTTCTGTAGGAGGATCCTTTTCAGATTAATATTTATATGGCAGGTCCCTTTTGGAAAGACTGGGAGTAGAGTTTGGGGTGTCCTTTGACCCAGTATAACTCCCGTAAACTATACTCCATCTTGCATCAGCGGCATGAGTTAGGTCCAGTCCTTACAAGATTAACTGATTCAACCGCTGCTTTCGGTGCCGCTACCTCCTATTCTGTGGGTGGTTCCAAATGAGCTGAATCTTGGAAGCGTGTCTCTGAGTCCGGGCACTTACTTACCTTTATTCCTTTCATCTGTGCATCGATCGCTCCATCATGCATGCCTCCTATGTTTTATATACGTAATTTCCCCCGATGCAGGAAAGCGTTTCAGATGTAATTTGCGCGTTATCTATCGCTATTTGAATCTCACGTAGGCATAAACCATTCTTTGATGCCAAAACTGCCCAATTTTGCCAATGCTTAGGGATGCTACCTAACATTTTGAGTAACTGGGGCTCCCCACATTACTCCTAGAGTGGGAGAGCAAAAGAATAACCCAGGAGGATGAGTTAATCATTAGGGAATGGCTTTAAAAAGAAAGCTGCGCCTCGTCCTAGTAGCAAAGCAAATTTGATCCGATAAGGATCATGGCACGGAGAGTAATTGAACAGAGACGGAAGAGCCACCGCCCAAGTGAACAGATAATAAATATGAAAGTTACTTAGTTAAAACAGGAGAAGCGAAAACAGGGGAAGCGAAACAAGAGGTTATAACTAATTAGTTTCTTTTTAGTGGAGCGATAGCGAGCCGCCCAGAGAACCGATACTCTCTTTACGCCTACTGCACCAGGAAGACCAGGCAGATCACCTCAAATTGGTGGTTGGCAGATCACGAATATATCTATCGGGAAACAAGTAAGCAAGTAAACACCTCAGAAGTTGGATTGTACACCTCGGAACTTGAATCGTATACTTCGGGACTTGGAGTTGCTGGCGGATCTACCTTTAATTGCTGGCTGGCGGTAGGTGTTCTCAGGTGCGTACCCATATTTATGCCAGTGCTACCATCTGTTATGCTGGCTGCTTACCCCTTTAATTGCTAGGCAGTATTTAATGCAAACCTTTAATAGAAGGCGGTAGCATCCACCTCAAATTGCTAGGCGATAGTGGGCAATAAATCCTTTAATTGGGGCCTTTGGGTAGCGTCCCTCACGGGGTGGGTTCCTCGCAAACAAAATTGAATGTGTTCTTGCGGTGAATGCAACTAATCTTCAGAGTCCTCGCATGAAAAAGGGGAGATTGCACCTAGCGGTAGCGTCCCTCACTCAATGGGAGATCTAACCAACCATAGATTGTTCAATGGGTAGCGTCAACCACGTCCCGGAATTCAATATATGATTTCCTGCATGCCTTTGGGTAGCATCTCTTACCTACGTGCTGCAACTAAATGGATGAGTTCCTGCATTTCAGTTTCCTTAGGCCACTTCCCACACTCTAACCTAGCAGTTATTTTACTTATATATCATCGTGCACCATTTGAAAGCGTTCTTATAAACATGTCTTCTGGGATTGAGTAAGTGAAGAAACTTACTCGAACGTAGCATCATAAATAAGAAAGACCATTACTACTTTGTACATCTCCAACTTATCCAGCAGCTAGTTCCCATCATCTCCAACAGCTAGCTTCAACATTGTATAATATCTTTAAAATAGAAGGCTCTTAATATAATAAATCTAGAATCCTTCTCCAAACAACCTTGCGGGCTCTCCCTTATCCCAGGAGGATATATCATACAAAGAACTAGCCACTCCATGGTCAGCAAGCCATCCTCGTAACCCACCTAATTAAAGAGCTTTTTCCATAAGCGGATTGCCCACCATCGGGGTTACTCTCAATCCATTAAACTTGCTAATTGGTGGGGGGTCTTTGGAATGCTATTGATTGAATGCAGCTCAGCATCCTTCTTCGGAGTATAAAAACTACAATGGCCAGCGTTTAGAGTGTAGCCAAAGGCATATACATGCTGTAAACGAGTAGTTGCTATTCTGAAGCCAAAGGTAAACTCCAATGGCATCCCGTTCTTTCAATCAATGCAATTCCGATTTGCAGGCAAGAGTGTAGTTCAATTTAGAGTTGCTGCTGCTTATTGGCCAACAAGAGGTCTATTAGGTATTCAGATAGCCATAGGTGGTCAGATCCGTATTCAGATAAGATTGAAAATCCAGATTATGCTCCGGGTACTCTACCTGGCATCACAAAGAGGTACACACTAGGGCATCGAAGGCTCGGGGTCGTCGAGAGCTCTAATCGTTTTAGTTGTCCGGATGCTTAACCTTATTATCTGGATTGTCCAGCGTATGCTCTGGAGTCTGAGTTTTCCCCGATCAATGCAACTGCTTCTGATCTGCAGGTGTCAATATATTGCAGCACTGGGTAAAAGGTCAACAATAGGTACGATTGGTAAACAAATGGGTATGAGACTAAGCAGCTTACTACTTACAATTGTTGTTAGGCTGTGTGTCGGTGTCTACTACGGAGCAATCCCCACATCGCAATAAAAGCACCGCTAGCGTGCCACTCAAACCACTTCGTAGATAATAAACTGTAGCCTGAAGTAAGACTGATAAGCTTCCCATTTGAAGAAGCAGCTACCACATTTTTTGGCAAGCGAGCCTCTTCGAATTGCAAGCGTACGTAACCTTTTGGATTGGCAACTGAACCATATAAATTCTAAAAAGAAATTAACTATGTGGCCCCACTTTTGAAGAAGAAGCCTCAGTGCACCATCGGAGATTCAATGTAACGACTTTGCCACAGTGAGTTGTATAGCAACCAGTACGAGAGCGATAGTAGCCATACTACTTATTCTGACTCGTCAGATTGATTGAGTGAGTTATCTTCTAAACCTTTACAAACTGTTTGTTGCACAGCTTCTGCTGGTAGCAGCACAGTCTGTTAATTAATTTATCTTTGGTCATTAGTCAGCCAGTGTGAGGTAGCCGCGTTAAGCCAGTGGTTGTTCTGGTTTGGTTCTAATTGTAATTTGTGTTAATACAATACGCTTCAACCCATTAGCTGCCGTTGAAGTTCAAGTTTGAGTAGTTCTGCTTCGTAGCCAACTTACGTTTTGCCTTTGACTGAGCTTCATGCCTGCCAATACTTTTCTGATGAGCTATACACTAACCTTCCGAGACTAATTATTATTTGTAGACGAGCGATGCTGATGATACTTAGTAGAGCCCAACTGGTAATATGGAGTTTGATTTAGAAGACCCCACTGCCACTGCTGGTCTTGCTGCTCGGCATACATTGTAGAGCCACCAGACTGGTTCTTCAACTGGTCAACATAATTCTTTATTGGAAGTGCTATTCTGAGCCTTTCAAAACTATATAGCGTAGTAGTGGCGTTGCTGCTGGCAGGTTAAATCAACACCGGTGGTTGTTTACCCGGCATAGCAACTCTTTTTATTGGTCAGCCACCACTGTTGATTCAACGGTAGGTAAACTGGTACACGCTCTCGACCTTGCACTACTAGATAGTACACAATGGGAGCTATGTCGATCTCGAACTGGGTCAAAAAAGGTAAACCCGCATGTCTATCGTAATACAAATAAAGCAGAAGTAATGGCTCGAGTGCGTTGTTCTCGATTCGATAAGTTACAAGGCGTGTCCACAGTCCACAATAGCTGCTGGCGACGACGTACCTGCTGGTTTTGCTTCTATATCGTGTGATAGCCAGCCAGAAACATTAATTGTTGTGAGTTGGTAGCCCGAATGGACCTGTTACTTTTATTGTGATTGGTGGCATAGCCCGGATATGAATAATTATTAACTAGAGCCACATCTGCTGGTTGTGAGTCTTACCCCGCTCATGGTAGTCGTTCGAGTAAACGTTAACGTCTAGTAAAACTGGGTAGTCAACTGGTTAATCCACTATTGGTGAAACAGCTGGTCCAACTGATGCGCCAAAAGGCTCACTGTCAGAATTAAATGCTGATGGAGCAAATGTGGCACATGCGTATTAAACTTCAGATGCGTAACCGGCAACTGTGTCAACGTCTTGTAAACCGGTGGAGGGTACATTGGTCAACGAATGGCACTACTACGTAAACTACTACTATTTTGTTTCCATCGAAGGCGAAGAATTATACCTATCTGAACCATACCTCTCCGCTTTACCAGTGACAGTACCTATAACTCTTATCGTTATCCGGCAGATGCGTCTAACAAGTATCCGACCTAGCCCATCAACTCGCAATTATACAAATACTAGTACGTATACTCGTAAGGCTACGAAGGCCCATTCAAAAGCTAAGTAGAAGTAGTACACATATCATAAGTCGTTTACGAATTGCATGGCTCTGCTGACCAATAAACCATCTAGCTATCCGGGTAGACCCCGCGGTACGAATAACAACCAGTCGTGGTCAGTGACGTGTGAAGTAGTCTCGGCACATAGACCACCCTCGATAAACTGGTCTATATACGTTGACGACGTATGCGGGCTATGAATCTTTAGGTATGGCAATGTTACGTTGTGTGCGGGCCTTACTATTGAGGTATAGAGCACTTACATAACATAAAAAACTTGAAAAATAGAACCCTGAGCCACCTACAAACACTGGGTGGTTGGGGCTGCTGTGTGGCCAAACAAGCCCGTATACACTTAAATGTTGGATGACAGTCAATTACGTGAACGCGTAGTACGAAGCTGCTACGTCCGGCCTTGCAAATTGTGCTTGTAGGAATGCAGTTATTTGGTTGATAATACAACACTGCTGACATAACGCAATGAACTCACCTATTATAAGCATTGGTGTTTTGACCCATTGAACTAAACCAAATAATTGAAACTCTCTCTACCAATCAATCAGTATATTGACGCGGGATATTGTTTTGAATCCACAATCACATATCCCAACCAAGCTAAAAGAAAACCTAAGCTAGTGCATGCCTTCTTCCCTTTGTTGCCTTTTGAAAAACGCCCTTCCTATTGCCCATGCAATTTATGTATGTCTCTCGCATTGTTAGGTATGTCATCGCAGGTAGGTCCTCTCCTGTGTTAGGTATGTACCACCGTTGTGTGCATGTATCCCTATTGCTTGTTCCTGGTCGGCATGCCCTCCCTCTCTTGGACTTTTTGCATATTTCAATTTGCTAGCAAAAGGTTAATTACTTTACCTACCAGAAGCATCAGTGCAAGCAGGAGCAGCTTCAGTAGCACTACCTTGTCCAGCATCTCTACCAGGTTAATACTCATAAGCATATACAGTAGCATGGGCAGGAGCATCAGTAGTTCTATAAGCAAAGGAAGTAGGTGTATCAGTAGATCCAGTCAATGAAGCTGTCGTTGAAGAAGCAGATTTTATACCAGTATATTCTGTTGAACCAATCAAAGAAGCATTAGTACCTGTAGCTTACGTTGATTCAGTAGTTGATCCAGCGAAAGCACCTGTTTACTTAGAACCACCACCAGCATAAGCTTATACAGTACCAGCAGCATCAAAGCTAGCAGCAGTACCAACACCACCAGCATTGCTAACAGCGGAGGAAGGAGCAGCGGTACAGGTAGTTGGTTTTTAGGTCATAATCAGTCGCAGGTGTAAGTTGCCGTTGCAGAGCCCCTAGCAGCAGAGTAAATAGCAAAGCCAGTTCAAGATACATAGGCATACGTTATAGAGCTCATGACATACCTTCTACGGAACCTCATCCATAAAACCATCTACTCATGTTATTAGTTGATTTGAGGAAGCCCAATGATGAA
Source organism: Larix kaempferi (assembly GCA_027924585.1). Taxonomy (NCBI): domain Eukaryota; kingdom Viridiplantae; phylum Streptophyta; class Pinopsida; order Pinales; family Pinaceae; genus Larix; species Larix kaempferi. The sequence goes on from BSBM01004174.1 coordinate 49,060, forward strand.
TATTTTGGTGCATTAAACCCCCAACCGTACGTGAAGGCGAATGAGACACTGAGTTGCCCATGTGTTCTGGCAGGTTCCCGGTGTGACAACAGGGGCCTATACAGTCCGTAATCAGTAAAACTCCATTGAGAGCATATGTTTATGCCTTTGTCAGGGATCGCAAAGCCTATCTTTTTTTGCCCTGAGTATCTTTAGTGAATACCGCCGGTTCGACCGGGGTTTTCCAGGCAGAATAAGCGAACGACTCATTTATCAGTTGCAACAGGGCCTAGACCTAGCGGAACCGAGCTCAGCCGAATCGTGCCCGCCGTCTATTGATCTTAGTGCCCGCCGCCTCAGCTACGTTCCCACCATTTATAGGATAAGCTGGATCAGAGCAATACTCCTCAGATCCCAATCCTCTTTATCATGTTGGTCAAGCCTATTCCATTCCTTCTCCAGCAGGGTTAGCATACTCCATTCCTTCTTCTGTACCTCCTACTGGAACTGGAATCCTTCTATTAGACTAAACCTCACCGTCTATAGTTGGGGAGCAGCTAATAATATATATATATGGGTAACACGAGAATACCTTCTACGCTGGGGGGCCAATATAGCTATTTAATAATGGATAAACAAAGTACAAAGCGCAACTAGAGTGGGTGTGTAAGAACCAAATCCTCCTAGTAAATCTTAGAAGTGGGTGAATTCGGATCAACAGGATAACACAAAGATGCAAGACCAGCAGTAGTGGTTTATTCAATTGGTTCAGTCAGCATGTACGCCTCCACTCTTCTCGTACCTTTATAAACACTATTCTTGTCTTTCTTTGAACCAATTTATTCTTCGATGTTTTGGAGCCGATGGCACCAAGTCTATATAAAATAGATGTCTCTCTTAGGTGGCATTCCTGGCACTTCCTTAAATACATCATAATACTCTTGCAATACTGGGAAATCTTGTAGATCTGATTAATTACCCTCTCTTGGTTCTTCCACATGTGCTGCATATAACTGACATCCCTTTCTGAAACACTTCTTCAACTGTAAAGCTGTGATCTGCCTTAAGGAAATGGGTCTAGGCACTCCTCTTCTTGTAACTTGATTTCCTTCTTCATCCAGACATGTGTAGGTCTTGTTGTGGCAATCTAGCATAGCATGGTGTGCATCCAACCAATCCATGCCAATCAGAACATCATAAGATCCTAAGGAAATTATGTTATGATCTGCAAAAGTTTGTATACCATTCATCTCAAGGGGACAATTTATTACAGCTTCGGTAATCTTCCTCTTTGTACCTGTAGCCAACTGCCCTGCTCTGTCAAGCTTGCTTCTCTTTAAGTGACACCTTTCAACCATGTTAGGAGCAAAGTAACTGTGGCTTGCCCCTGAGTCAATCAAAATAGCCATGGGTTTACTAGCAATCTTACCTGCTACTTTAATCATGTGAGATTGATGCTCAGCTTGTTTGTCATCTAGGGCTGCATATATTCTTGGTATGCTTCTTCCAACATCTCTAACAGTAGAGGCAAAACCCTTGTGGTCTCCCTTTAGAGCGTGGAATGAGTCCGAGGGATTCACCCACTTGCCCTGGTTTCTGTAAGGTTATCAATATACTCAGAGAGGATATAAAGTCGATGTAAAGAAGGTATAAAGTTGATGCACAGAAGGTCAACAGCAGAAGCACAGAAGGTATAAAATTAGTTTACTGTAAGTCTAGAGTTGGCAAGTAAGTGCTATGGGAGACTTACTCTCTAGTAGTTGGACTATAAAGGCAAGTAAGGTATAGCTTTACGGAAAAACTATTAGTTCTGACACTACAGGGAATAAATACTATATTATTTATATTGTGAAAATAATATGGGTAAATTACGTATCTATAACTTACCCTATACTCTTCCATTGTTGTACTAGCACCGGAGGTAGTAGTAGCGCCTAGGGGGATTATATCGGATTATAGCTTCCATGGATTATTCCCAATTAGCGGAGTATCCTCTCTCAGGGAGGGGTATGCTCCCGAAGTGATGCTCCAAATAGTCGTCACGTAGACTTAACCTCTAGGAATAGGGCATATATTAAAATATAATGTATAGTTCGCTTCCACTCAGAAGTTCATATCTTTATTTCAAATAATGTAGTAGGGCAAGTAGTTATTACTCTACAGCAGACTACAGCTCTCACTCTATATCTATGGAGAACACTCTCTATGGGGAAGGGTAGTTTAGAAAAAAAGAAAGATAACTTAGGGAAAGTGTGGAACTTACATAATTACAGCTAGTCATGGCTAGAAGTTAGGGTTATGGGTAATGTCGTTGTGAAGGCCTGTTGAGCTAGAGCTGTCTCTGCTAGCAGGTGCTCTGGTCCAACCAAAAAACATGGTGCCTGACCGAACAACCTGAGGCCATGGAACTTGCGGATTAGAACTCCCGATATTATTACCACCAATAGAGACCTAGGAACTTACTTTATTTACGGACGTAATACAGGCTTTCCACGTATTTTTACTAATCCAGGCTAGTAGGGGGCTAAGGTTCCCAAGGACAGGAAAGTATTATAGCCCCACCTGTATGGTCTCACCCCAACACACACATTAGAGCTAGTACTCTTTCACAAACCTGATTAGAAGCCATCAAATATGCATCAACTCTTGTTTATTGGGCGAATAATATGCGGTTGTTATTCATGGAAAAGTAAAGAAATAGAGGCGGCTGTTGTTCCTCATACCAAACACTTAGGGAGCGGTTGTTTACAAAGCCTTCTCCGGGCGGGTATACCAGGGGTATTTTCTTGGTGTTTTCTCGTAATCTAAGGAAATAAAGAAAGCACAAGGGTCATCTCAAGTAAGGCAAGAAACATACCCGGTCAAGCCCAGCCCGCTACCGTTATGTAAGTTATGTCAATCCCTGTAAAGCCCCGCCTGTTTTCAAATGCTTTCAAATGCCCGCCTTTGCCCACCCCAGATAATGCCTTGCCAGCCTATAGAATGTTGGATAACGCTCTTAGTAACTAGTAGAATCTAAATTATAAAGTTACTCATTGAGTCATGAACTCTTTTCTTTTTTTTCGTGCGTAACTAGGCGAGCTCTTAACATGTTAAATGAACCCCAACTCTACTAGAAGCAAAAAAGCGCTCCGCTCACTCAATTTGGATACAAACCTCTCAGTGTGGGAGTGATATTACGAACCCGCTCGCCTGACCATAAGGAAGGAAGACGAGGTTCATAACTCGCCTTTTTAATTAGGCAATTTAATGAATTATGAGGTTTCTCCGCCCATATAATGTCTGTTCCGCCTTCCCTTATAGTAAGTATAAACTGCCTTGAATAGAAGTGACTTGTTCACTCTTTGATTATTCCGGGCTTAACAGCTATTCATTCAGTAATAGCAAATGTGCTCTGTAGCAGGCAAGATATTATTGGACCCGTCGTTGTTGCAATCCAGGTGAAAACTAACTGATTGATCTTCAGTCAAGGTCTGGCAATACAAGCAACTTGGCTCATACTGGGATGTAGGAGAGAGAGCGAATCGGAGGAAACCTTCCCATTTGGGGATCGAGTCATAACTACCCTATTTAGGCAATATCAACTGGCTCAGCCATTGTGAACGCACTTTCCAACGAGAGGCTCCCTCTTCTACCCAGGAGGAGAGTGGACAGGGGCCAAGTCATTTATTTGTTTACACCTTGAGGTTGAGGCCCAAAAGAGATAAGCAACCTGTTGTCCTACTAGCAGACAGGCACTTTGAGGCCCAAAAAGGCTCCTTTTGCCCTTATCGCCGATGGTATAACAGGACGTTGCATGTATAACTTAGCTTAATTCAAACACGGAGTTGTATAGGATTAGGGAAATCTCCGTGCCAGCCATAGCAGCCATAAATATTTCCCTATGCATTTAGGGAGATAGTTTTTCTTGATGGCCCACATATTTGAGAGGGGTGATTCCGACCTATCAGGACGTTTATCTTTAATTGCCGGGATTAAGCATTCACTTGGAGCTTTAGCGCCTTTATGCCGCTATAACGTTACTAGAGTCAGGGAAGAGGGCTAGATATAAATTAGGGGCTAGGTAGAGCCATTCACACTAGTCAGGTTGTTTCAGTTTAATGCAGGTCAGCTTCTGCCAGTTTGAAGTACATTCCCCTGCTCCTTACTACAACCCATTCCAAGTTGTTGCCAACACACACCTCCAAAAATGCGAGCCAAGGTTAAAGACTAAAGCGGTCCTTCCTCTTGCTCCCAGGTCTATATCTCGGGACTCCAATTTATGGGTTAATTTTCAAGCGTACCACCACTGTTCATGACAACATCTCTTTTTGCATATCCATCTCCTAGGGGTAGGATTTTCAGTTCACTGCCCCCTCTCGCTCCCTGAAATGCAATCCATCCCAATGAACTGATGGTACAATGAAGAATGCAAATCATAACATAAAGAGCTCTGTCATATCCTCTTACATGATCCTGCCTATTACCACAAACTCAAAAAATCCTACCATTATATCCTTCCATGCAATAAATGTCTATTCCTCTTTCAGAGGAGATAGGACTTATGTATATCCCTTCACTATCCTCCCAAAACCATTTTTGTGCATCCTCTACCCCATCATTCTAGTATACCCCCACCAAAAATTACCCCAAGTGCATGTTCACCCAATGGAAGAATTTATTTTCCTCATGGTGAATGGCGCTTTTTTTGCTTTTCCGGATATATGGGTGGGACCGGCTATATGTCTTATATACTTAATAACGAGCTATCTAATAAGTGGAAGGGTGGGCTTGGACCAAGTCTCCCGCTGGTGCGGTACATTTGGTGCCAGACGATCTCACTTGTCGAGGTCTGTATGGGATCGGGGGTCTCACATCTCACCTGCAAGTCCTAACCTTCATAGCTGAACGAATATAGATAGATGAATATCAATCTTATATACATAATGAGTTCCGATTCACAATCTTCCATCATGACGTCCTAGTTGTTAAATTCTACTCTATAGACATAACAGATCTAATGTCTATGGACCTACCGATACCGAGGAGCGAACTGACTATTATTTGAACCTTCCCCCTCAGGGGTGAAAATTTTCATCCTCCTTTTTCCGGCTCCTAGTACCTACCATCTATTGCCCCGTTTTATTCTGGGGAATGCACGCCCTTGAATAAGGACCTGGAGGTTGAGAACGTAAATTGAAATCCAAAATATTTCTATGAAATCCAAAATATTTCTATTTATCTTATATATTCTTTTTCATATTTACATCTAAAATAACCAATCCCGTATTATCTATTATGCAGGGTTTTCTTCTAGAGTATGGGAGAATAAAGGCTATATGGTAAGGTCTATTATGTAGAAACGTTGGAGTTAATCAAAACAGGAAAAATGGAGTTGGATTCGGAAAGATTGGACAGAATGTTCATCGATAGTCGGGATCATAAGCGCTGCTAATGATGTTAATTAATTTGGTGAACCACTTGTCTTTGCTCCCCCATAGTGAAGCAAGCTTATTAGATAGGGTTTTTTTACGCCCCCAATGTACATTATCATAAGTCTCAAAATCTAATACACTGTATTGGTGACTGCTCATCCACATGTTGAAGGCTAGCCATGCATATATAATGTTTACATCCTAAATATCATAAATCATTATTCATAAGGTACCCCTAAGGCTTATCATTAGGTATGTCTGGACCTTGCTGCTACTGCTACTGTGGTAGAGGTGGCAGCAATGCTACAGGTGGAACCCGTGCTGGTGCAAAAATAGTAATCCTCACTCTGACCTGTCTCGTCACACAAGTACCTTACATAGAAGGCTTTCTAGCATAACTCACTGCCTGATAAGTTGTCTGACTATGAGATTGCATACACGATTGCTCGATTCGAGTCTCTGCCACCCTGAGAGCCATATCTAACCTATACATTTCCATATCCCTTACCAAAAAAAGCAGCTGTTTTCTGTGTTGTGACAAGCTAAAGACTCATCCATTTTGGGATGGATATCTCTAAAATAAGCTGTGGTATTTGGGTTTAATAGCACAGGATGGACAGGATGATGGTCATCTAGTAGACATGAGTCTACACCTCTAGTATATGAAGGATATCACGGTCAGTTTCAAAGGCATAAAGACTATTCTATGCCGGAGGCATCCTCACTAGGTTCAAGAGTAACAGGTAATTACAGTGAAGGAGGTAATTGTGGGTATGACAAATGCTCAACTGGAGTTTAGGGATCAGTATCCTAGGTGTTTGTATGTAAGACAAGATAAAAAAGGTAGTAAAACTTATGCACATGTAGAGGATGGATTTATTCAATATGAAAATAATAAAAAGAGAAGTTCAAACTATCAAAATGAGAATTAGAAATGCAATCCTAAGAAGAACTAGCATCAAACAACAAAGGTCCAAGTGACAATCCTAATGGATATAATAGATTATGTGAAGGGCTACTTTCAAGCTCAGGAGGCACTAAGTCAGTAGCTGCAATGTGGCTGCCAATATTAATAAGATTATTACCTATAAAGTGAGCTAAAGTGTATTTAGATATTGCTACTACTGGGTTGCATACTTTCAGGGTTAACTATGCAAAACTCTCCAGGGCCTGTAGGATAAAAAGTGAGGTTCACGGTAAGTTCATCGACGATTATAGGTCCATGGACTTGATATTAAGGACTCTCAATAAATGGTAATGGATTAGGTATGACACTAGGTCCTTTGACTTAAGTTTTACCTTTTTGGCATGGTTACAACATTGAAAGGTGCTTTGGGTAAGTTTACAACTGAGGTTGGCAACAAATTTAGATCGAGATGTAATACCAGTGGAAAGTGGGCTAGTATTGAGTTTAGGCTATGACGCAACATTAACTAACGGTGGTGCACTAGATGACTATTTTGGTAATGGATGTGTTGTTGCAATATGTGTAGCTACGTTGGGAGAGCTAGTCGTGGGTGTGTTCAATGATAGAAGGATACGATGGTCGTGACACTCTACTATTGCAGGCTTAAGTGGACAATACGTCAAAGGATCAATGTCTCTAGGAATAACATAGATTTGCCCCTTGTAAAGGTCGTCGTGGAGATTTTATCTACACCAATGCGCGCTATGGAATTGAATCTGGTAATTGTTTGAGTACGAACGTTGCCTAGGTACCTGGTAATTGTTAGAAAGTTCACATGGCGATTGACTGGAATATTGAACATAAAGAACCTGCCATTATTACTGTAATATTTACATGAAATAACCTGGCCTTAGAAACATACGCTGGGAATTTCTTTGTAAACATAGCGATATAGTTGGGAATTATACTTTAAGAACGACGCACCATACTTAACTTATAAGTTTTACAGCGAGAGCCTAGCATTTTATAAGCTGGTACTTCCTATTCAGGGATGCATACATGCACGAAGTAACGCTCAGCAATGGCACAAAAAGGTTAAGCAGTGATAGAGGTCTTTTAGCATCTGATTTCCTTGCTGGAGATAGTTGGACAGTATGAAAGCTCGAGTTTCCTAGTATCCCAGTCAATCTGAGTATCCCAGGCAAGGTGGGACCTTGTGTTTTTGGGGGTAAGATTTGAGGGTAAGAGGTTGAGAGTAAAAATGAAAGTTTCTAGATTAAGGGGATAGATCTGGGTCTATGGTTCCTCCGTGGAGGGTAAAGGTCTTCCTGTTTCTATTTGAGTAGCCAAGCCAAGTAGCCTAGGCCAGGTCCTTTTGTTGCGTGGGTAAGATTGGAGGTTCAACTCCTTATCTTCCTTCAAAGGGCATTCCGCAAACCACCCATTAGGAGACTATCGCTTGCCCCTTGATCCTTGTACCGCATGGATACCCCGGCTGGACATTATTCTATTTCTACTAAATCATAGTCCCCATTCCACTAAACCAGCGCTTCGACCCTTAAGCTTCTTGGTTGGACACCTTACCCCAGGAGCTGGATTGGATTTGTACCTTACCTCTTAGACTCACGTTTTCAGCCTACCCTCGCTTAGGTCACTATACAAAATAAGAGATTATGCTTTGGATAGGGAGAAAACCAACGAGATGGGAAAGGTAAGGTGAGAGGTCGCCCTGGGTATACGCCTCATTTGAACCCGGCAAGTAAGGAGAGGTACGAGGTACGTTAAGTGAAGAACCCTGTTCGTGAAATACGAAGTGTCAAGTAATAAGGCAAGCATAATTACATATATAAAGAGATAGAGATATCTTTAACGTATGGTACGATCGCGGTCGACCGCTGGAATATTTCTCTATATTATATATGAGTCGATGCGATTCCTTTTTGATCAACCCGGTCAAGTCCTTCCCCGCAATTCCTTCTTCAACACCAGATCTGAGGGAAGCGAAGCAGCATAATTGGCTTGATCGGATTGGGTCCCATAATCAGAAATAGACGAATTCACCTCTTTCTTTACTGTTGCTGAAGTCCGATGGGTCGGTCTACATTCATCCTTTAATTGGGTGGGCTACTCTAGTTATACGGGTCGAGCCCTGTTGCTGGACCCACGCACCTATCAGGCCCGACGAGCGGTCCACGGAGAGATAGAAATTGTACAAGACTGCAGGGATTGATTACCTTACAATGGAATTTGATCAAAAGCTTAAAGACCAATGTCACCAGGGGATAATACCATGGGTGTGTTGTTGTGGTCGGAGGAATGGAAATCAGAGTAGATGTGAAGACAATTGCTAGAGTTGCAGGATTACCTGTTAGACAAGTGAAATCTTATCATTGATCTCCCATTTGTTGATGAGGTGGGAAGGAAGGGAGGGACCACCTATGGGGAGCACTTAACCATTGTTTTATTAAACCCATAATATAGTGGGTGGATGGGACTCAACGAGGATAGGGAAACAGGGAGACTAGTTTCAAGATCACAGTAGAACAGCGAAACAGGAGCATTGTGAGAAAAGGGATTAGAAGCAAGTTAGTGAGTTACCGGCCGATTTCAAGTGCCAACAGATACCTGGCAGGAACGGATGCCAGATGAGGATAGACGTGCAGCAGGCAGAACACAGAACAGGCAGGGCAGGGACGCTTCGCTATATAACTTACGCCGGGCACCGCTCGGCACGCATGGCCAAAAAGAACATGTCTGGCGCTAGGATATTCCCGAACTATTACGAACCAGAAGCCGGACGCTTCGCTAGAACTCTTACACCGACCGGGCCAGAAACACTTATTTACATCTTTACACCGTGAAACCACAGACCCACGCAGGCTATACGTTATCGAATTGGGCACGTGGTATCGAGCAACGCACTTAGAACCGCCTCGTTACTGTGCACGTCGAACTGGTAACGCATGAAACCTCCTTTTGGGTACGGCAACGACAGGTAACGTCCAACTGGGATGGGGAAACAGGTACATACAACTGGGTATCGTCAACCGTGAATCGGGACCTCGCTGGGGATCAATACTTGGCATCTAGTACCGGCCATTGAGTAGCGCCCTCATCGAGTATCATCATCGAACCTCCCTCATCTAGTAACATCATTCATAGAGTACTTCCCTAACCTCCCGTCATCCTGGGACTCGACTGTCGGCCGGCCTCTTCCCTTACCATCCCGGTGGTGAACGGATATTCTAATGTATCGGGTATAGTCAACCATGAATCGGGACCTACCTCCATGCTGGGGATCACCACCATCGTCGAGTAACATCATGCATCATTGAGTAACATAATCCTGGGGATCACCTCTTCTCTTTTCTGTCAATTGAACCTCCCTCAAAGTGCTCTTCCTTGCCGCTAAATTGAACCGAATATGGGCTTCTCCCCCAAGGGCAGAGCGGGGATAATAAGTCCTCTCTTCCTGCCTTTAGTAAGTAATAGAGTCAGACTTTGCCCTTTCCTTTCTATTCTATATCTCTATATGGAAGTCCTGAGTGAGTCCAGTCCGGATAGTAGGCAGCCTTTTGCCTTTTTGATTCCCTCCCTCATCTAGTGAGGATTGTAATAGGTAGGTCTCATCCCTCTTACAGTCCTGCCTTCAAGTAGCTTCTTTCTTCTATTGATTGATAGCGAGGAATCCCACCAAGCCCCAAGCAAGGAATGAAATGGATATCGTTCCTGGCTAATAGTGGTCAAGAATAAGGTAAGAAGAGGTTTTAATCAAAAAGACGGGTACGGGCTTTCGACAAGATGCTCTAGTTCCAGTGGGCTCGTATGAAGGTAAATTCTTTTTTCATGAAAAATACGGGGTTTCGACGTTGCGCATCAGGGTCTTGATCTTGCATCTGACCTACACCATGCAGTTACTATGTTATCTGTCCTGCTGGTAACTAAGATGAGACAGAGACAGATCAGTAGCTCGACTCGCAGTAAAGGAAAGACAAGCGCAAATAGATGACTATTAAGTGGATTAAAGACAATGTATTACTTACCTTTAGTAAGATGAGGAAGACCTTGCTCTCAACACAAGAAAAGGAAGCTACAACTGCAGCTACGACTATCGAGTGAGTAAGAAAAGGAACTAGAGCTCACTCCTCAAGTCGAACTCAGAGGGGCGGGCTAACTATCACGAAGAGTACAAGAAGCTGGCATTAGTTCCTTCACTCGAGACAGTTGAGTTCGTTTATGAAATTAGGAAAGTAAGGGTCCGAAGGAGCGCTTCAATCAAGAATTTTAAATCTTTTCATTTCCTTCTTCTCCTCTCCTCTGGCCCTGGCCTAGGAGTAGGAGCTCGGGTCGGGCATGCCCTTTATTCTTGCCGCTCATGCCTTTTGCTTGCTTAGTTTAGCTAATCCGCTAATTGTGAATCCCTTGCTGGCTTTGTTCCAGTTCATCTTTCTTCTTCTTTTGTTGTTAAGCGAGGGGGTTAATTAAAAGCTTTCTCTATTCTTTTGAATAATAAATATGTGTCCCTCCCCTCTTCTCTGTTGAGTTCATCTCGTAGAGGGGGGCTATAGTTCAATAGTATGGGCATTTATCCTTATAAGAGGGAGGGCGTGTTAAAGCGGGGGTATAAGCTCCCACAAGGATTGATAATAAGTATCAATCCGGCCTTCTGAGGAGATCAAAGGAAGAATCTATTTTTATATAATCTGTATTCCCACCTCCAGCTCGGTCATTGGCTGTCCTCCTCAATCGATTGGACTATGGCGAATCGCTCGTGTATGGGTCTTTGGGAAAGTGTAAGACACTATTGCTCGCAACTGGTCTTGATCGGTCTGTCGGTCCAACAAAGAAGTAAACTCTAGTTCTTTCTCCTGTCCGGTCGGAAACTGGTATTCTGTTTATGGTTTAAGGGTAGGCAGCAAGCATAGGAGCTGAGGTCGAAAGCGAGGTGGAGTGAAAATACCCTTACATAAAAGGAGCACTTATAGGCTATAAACGTAGTTGTTGTCAGGTAGAAGCTCATCCTTAGCCTTACCCTGGTTATATAATATTTTCACTTTAAAACTAAATAAATAAAGCAGTTCTTCCCCTTCCCTCCCGCCTGTGAGTATCTCGAGTAGTTAGATCGAGTATCTGAGTCTGCGTACGCTAGTTATACGCTAGTTAGTTGTCATTCTTCCTACGTGCCTTTGAGCAGCTAGTATTGAGCAGACGAAGACGTTAGCAGCAGACGATATTTTGTGTCTTCTCATCTTTCGTCTGATCGTCTTCTCCTGCTTTTTTTAGGACTCCGCATTCACTTCCTTAAAGTGAAAGTTCTGGTAGTTGTATAAGGAAGTGTACTAAATCAACGTTCTCTTTCTCTTATATCTTCCCTATAGGTCCTCCCTTAAGGCTTTGAACGAGAGTGCGATCTTCATTAGTTTTCTATTTCCTGTAGTTCCATGAGGCTAAGAGTGCTTCTAGGGAAGAGCAGAGGCAGAGAGTAAGAGAAGCAAGGAAGACTGCCAAGACTCCTTCGGACCCTCCTCTCCTGACTAGCCTAGTCCTTCTATCTAGAGATATAGATAGTGAAAAAGTACTTACTCTCCTAAAGTAAGTAATCAAAACCTTATAGAGGTTTAGCTCCTCTTTTATACCCCGGTAATTCATATCTAGCAGACGAAGACGCAACTTTCCTTCTCTATCTCCCATTCTTCTTCTTCTCAATTGGGCGAAGTATCTTGATGCGGAGGATGTTCCTCGGTTCCGTGAAAGGTTCGGCAATTTGCTCTCACTTCTTCCAGTCAGAGTTCATCAACCATTGATAGAATCCTTGGTTATTGGGATCGGGAAGCGGTTTGTTTCCGCTTTAGAGGCTTTGAGCTTGTTCCCACTTTGGAGGAATGTGGACGGCTCTTGCGGCTTCCTTATGACTTGGATGCTTTGGCGTCTTTGTCCGGGAGGGCCTTTACTTTCTTTCTGGGGATTCCTCGCGACTTGGTCGAATGTTCTTCGGGTGAGAACGGGATGCCCCCCAAGTGTTATATAGAATTCCTCTTCAAGTATTTTGCCTCTCATGAGTGCTTTGTGACGCACCAATCCCTTTTCCTTGGGAGCCTGTATCTTGCAATGATGTTTCTTTTCATGAACCGGCATATAACTGTCTTTGTGACGTTGGAGTAGCTGCTTGGGCCAATGCTGCGGGAATTGTGATGAGGAAGGGCTGGAATTTTGAATTACCCGAGGGTAGTGTTCTCCGGAAGACTGGTGAGTCTTGAAGAACAGGATAACGCGCATGGTTGTGACGGGATCACTGAAAGCGTGTTGCATTCGTGATGCGCAAAGCCAAAGTTCTGAGCAGTTGTCTGATCTCTTTCGTCGAACTGTTTCAACAAGTCCTGAACGTAATCAATATTCGGAAATGGCTCCAGAGCGAGGCATTCTTCCCATTCTGCTTGTGTTACTGTGCCTATTTCTGATGACAATAACCAGCTTGGTTTGAGAACAGGTGAGGGGATATCTGAATCTTCAAGATATTCATCCTAGGGTGCTTGGAGTATGGAATCCGTGCTTGGAAGAAGGGACCAATTCTGCTTGGCTACCTTCAATTGGCTTGCATAATCGAATTCCATCGAAGATCCTGCTAACTGTCCATGCTCTTGTTGCTGCTTCTGCATTTTTAATAGATCAAGCTGGGCTCGGGCTTCACACTGCTCTACCTTTTTTCAATCTCATGGCAACTTTGTCGGTACATTCGCCATACTTCTTTTTGGAAACTTTCCTCAGGCTTTGACTTTTCCAATTATACTCCCATATGATGCAAGAAACATTCTTTGCAATCACATATGTATGATCTGTTTTTCTCGGACTGAGTATTTACCTCGAAAATCAGGGGAACCGTCAGGGTAGAATCCTAGAATCATGTATTCAGGCTCATTTGCTGCGGGTAATGCTTGGAGTTTAGCCGCTCCATTTCGAACACTGAACTTAACTTTCAATAGCGTTTGCGTGAGCTATCGCTTATTCAACTTGTACAAAGCTACTTGGCGAGGAAATAGATTCTATGGCAAAGTTTTGACGTTTAACGCCCTAGGCCGGCTTGATGTCTGTCCCAGGTCCCGGCTTATAATGTGCAAAAAGTGTATGTTCCAATTTGAACACAATTTGGATCGGTATTCAACTAAGGGCCCCGTTAAGTAAGATGGGAGCCAATACAAAGCTAACACAGCTTTCTTAAACGGGAACCCTGATCTAGACACAGTAGGATCAATTGAGTTAGCAAATCTAATGTGCGTACAAGCATCTTTTTCCTTTCATTTTTGAAATTGCACTATTGAAATAAAAAATAACGTACAATAATGTTTTCTTACTGAAACACTAACCCGGCCAAGACTCACCAATAAGGTAACTCCGCCGTGTGTTTTTTGGATCAAATCCGGTGACAATTCTCCACTCATGTCCTTCCAGAGCTGGGTAAGTGATCTTCAAGGGCATCTCCCCGATCCATTCTTACCAGCGCTCCTCAAGCAGATCCATAACTGCTGTTGCTTGTGCAGGAGTAACTAGAGAACTTCAAATTACAATGCAGTTGTCAACTAAGAAACACCGGAAGTCCATGCGAGCCGGGCTGACATTAACCAATCAGATACCCTCCTCGAAAGGGCCTGAAATCAAACACCCAGTCAGGGATAGAGTCGAGAATGAAATGAAAATTTAACAACTGTGTGGGAGTACTACTTCGTTTTGTAAGGGTATAGTTTCTTTAATTGAGTGAAGCCAGTAGTCTTTCTGAATGTGATAGCTGAGAACTGTGATTATTCGCTCGATCAACTCTTGCCATCACGCTCTGGCTTTAGCATCTGCCGAGCACATCTAACCGCAAATAGAAAACAGTGCCTGGATTTCAATTGGATACCCTTATTCTCTGTTCCAGGTACAAGTCAAGTTGAATTTACAAATTGGAATTCAAACTTAGGGCTTAACAGCGCCTTCAGCAAAGAAATTGTGAACCGCCCTGACCAGATTGAGACCCCTATAAGGAGGCAAGCAGCCCATCTTCAATACAACATAACCTCTGGCATAAACTGACCCCAGCAGTTTAAGTAACAAGCAGATGCCTTTTATCTATTGGCGATACCTTACCTTACACTGCTACATTATCTGCCCGTGGCCCTTGAGTTACTGCGCCGCCTAACCGCCTCACAAGGCCTATTTGCTCGTTTTCCTTCAAAACCTTAAACACAATGCCTCCCATAAATAAAGCGGTTTATTTTTGTTTATAATGGGTTCCAAAAGCTAATGCCCGTATGAACTTAGAGCGTAATGGGGGGGGCTAGTTAGGACTCTGACGCTGATTGAGATCAATCTAGGCGAAACCTGATTATCAGAGAGAAACGTTCTAAAAGGTTATGTTTTCTAGAGAATAAAATCCAGTTTATTGCGCTGATGAGTATTGGTGCAGATTGAACAGAAAGCAGGAATGGGTGAACAGCAATAGCATAAAGAACAGCATGGGTTAACGTAAAGGGGGAAAGCATATTTAATAGAAAGCCATAAACCAGCCTCTTCAAGCCTCCCTCAGCCAAAATAATATATAATTATAAGTAAGTAAAGGAAAGACAAGCATTAGCTCTTTCTCATTATCCGACTTGGGGGCATAAGCAGGGGCAAAAGGGTGGATCCATCCTTCAAACCTCAAGGTTCGATGCTTCTGTCCGGTTGAAGTGGGATAATTGCAAGGTACGGTTATAAATAAAGGGGCAAGCGCAAGGCGATAAGCGCTCTCCAATATATGGTTGCGATAGCGATCCTTCCACATGAGGACAAAGCGGTATCATTTCTAATGCGGGGCGTATGGAGGCGTTGTATAATCGAGCGGTAGCAATCATCCTCCCTAATTGAGTAAAATAATTGGGCGACAGGTACCTAATCGGCCCCACCTGATTGTGTAATTGTATAGTGTAACCAAGCTCTAAAGCTGCAATGAAAAGGTTATAAATCTTATATGATGTTTAGCATCCTGGTACTTTTCCAGGATAGAGGAGCCGGAGGCCCCTGTAAGTGCTGCTGCTGTATGTAGCGGGCTGACAAGGGGCAAGGTTAAAAGCGTATGTCCTGGTGTAAATACAGGGGAATCAGATAGAACGTCAAGCATAAAGGGCAGCTTTAACAGAAAGTGTAATGTGTATCCGCTCTTGTCAACCAAACACTTATATAAGCTTATTATGGCCCCACTAATGTTCGCAGAGCTGGCCCCCGGAGGGCACTCATTCTCCTTTCCGCGAGATTAAAATAGCGCTCCTGGCAAATTGCTATTGGTATTGTATAATATAGCTCTTGTCCTTCCTTCCTCCCTCTCGCTATTGGGCTTGGGGGAGCTCTTGTCTAATAGCTAGTTCTATTGGGTATTGCTATTGGCAAAATAGGAGCCTTTAAATAATAAAACCAAAAAGCACTGAATTGCGCTAGTCTTACCAAGGGGTGCAAAGCAGCGCTCGACCAAAGCCCCCCCACCAAATAAATACTTAAGTTATTTTAAAGGCAGAAGGCATAGGGCATAGGTTAGAGGTACCGCTGCTTTGGGAAATTATTGTAACTGACTGGGGCTATCGAAGATGACTTCCTGGCAACAGGCTTTGGGCGACAACCTTCAGGCTATCTTTGACCACCGTCTATAGGGTACCTCTTACACCTCCTAATTGGGATATCCTAATTGGTGACCACCTAACATAACATATTTGTAATACGTTTCCTGGGCGGGTATACTTATCTTACTTATTCCTTACGCGTACTTGGCAGGTGTCGGCTTTTATTCGTCCCCGTTGTGCCCCAGCTCCAACTATGTTATCAGTTAATTCAATATATCAAGTCGATAAATCGAAATATTCCTGTTTCGGTAGCAATCCTTCTTTCTGGGGGCGTATGTAATAAAAGAATGCGGGGCGTGTGGCGGGTAGTTGCTCTATAAAAACCGGAGATAGAAGGAGCAACCAGTCGTCACTATTTTCCAGGTTGGCAAGTGCAGATTGAACAGAAAGCGGACTGGGTCGGACTGGACGGGTTTAATTTAATGCGCGCGTATGTTAAAACATATCGATGCGAGCCCAAGTTAGCAGAGATAAAACAATATGAAATGGCATTCTGACTAAGTAATAATATCCCTTTTATTTACAAATGGGTTACCCTCCTAAAGGGGCAGCAGTTTTATTAATCAAAATGAATATAATAATTGGGTACCACCACTATAATAGCTATTTATACTATTTTCCTTTACTGAACTGTTATCCTATTAAGCCACCATAAGCCTAGAATGGAAGGGCTAGATACACTCAGGAAGAGGGACTAGTTTGAGCCATTCACGCAGGGCAGGTAAGTTAGTGTCTTAAGGCAGGTGAGGTGGTGACTCCCGGTGCTGACACCAATCTGGTGCTGACACCCAAGGCAGGTGAGGTGGTGACTCCCGGTGCTGACACCAATCTGGTGCTGACACCCAGAATACCACTTGTGTTGGATAGGTGGTACGTGGTTACGCCCGCTTACTGTCTGCCTGCATTAAAGTAGCATTTCAATAGCGATAGGAGGATCATTGGAACGAACGGATGAAACAATAGGTGGGATAAAATAGATAGTTGGGAGGCGATCTCCAGCCCCTTATTTATGTCTTCCCGGCCATAGAGCGAGACCTTACGGAATGGAAAAGTGAGCCGGGGGTGTTATGTAGATAACTGCGGCGAGTGAGCCCGCCCCTTCGATCATTTTTTTTTTATTTCCCTCCCGTCCATCCGACTTGCAAGAATCCGAATCCCATGTATGGAAGGCCGTCAACAACTCGACCTTCATAGAAGCCTGTTCCCCAGTTCCTGCCAGCATGAATTAAAGGATGCCTTGGGGGCAATCGAAGTGATCAGTTGAACCGATCTTATTGTCCATTTGCCCTTGTTTCCAAGCGATTATAAAATTGAACCGATCTTATTGTCCATCAATCCCCGTAGACAAGCGAAGCGATTAAGCACCAGTATCTCAATAGCCCGGAAATCCAATTGATCAATCCAAAACAACGACCCACCCTGGCGAGCCAATCAATCCCAAACCACGAGCACTCTCGTCGAATCGATCCCCCAATTGAACTTATCTTCTTGAGCCACCATCATCCATCATTCGCTGTATCCAATCGAATCGAAAAAGCCCAAACGAGCAATCCCGGCGATCGAAAGAACCAATTGAACCGTGTAATCTAATAAAGATTCTTGTGCCCTTGTTCCTTTCCTGGAGTCAATCGAAGCTATCAAGCCCACGATTCATTCCCGCGATCCTTTTGAACCGGTATCTTCATTCTTTGGCCATTCCAAAAAAGCTACAGCGATCAAGCAAACACCAACCAGTATCACTCCCGCCCCGGCAAGCGCTATCGATGACACCCAACAACAAGGAAGCGGTCGGAAAGAAAGGCTATCTGGAAAGCTATGCTACAGATAATGATTCGGCTCCCGGAGGGGACTCATGGTGGTAGCGTACCCTAAAGGTATTTTTGGGCAAGTGAAAAAGACTCAATATTTTTTTCGGAAAATATTACCTAACCCCCTCCCTATGATCAGGTGAGCGAAGGAGCACAGTTCAATCACTATGTTAGTCAGTTAGTCAGTTAATTATATTAATAGGTGAGCTTATAAGGCTTTCCTTTATCATTTCCCTCCATGCACCTCTATGCATGCGAGTCTTACTGGCACTATAACCTTTCATTTCATAGTATTATGATGTATGTATGAAAGGTATAACCCAGGTTTCTTTGCTCCCGGGTTGGCGCAATAGTTGGTAATTTGCCTTTTATTTATTATACGTAATTACGCTTTAGCAAAGAGGGTAGAAACAATTCCGCTCCATCAAGGCCTAATAAAAGAATGATAACCGCTAGAGGGTCGGATTCTGATAGGGGCTTACTAACTATAGAGATAGATAATAGGTTGGTCCATTCAATACAATATAAGGTCGCTCTCCTTCTGTATTCTATTTGATGCCACCACCGTTGCCTTACTGTCGAGTACAGCACTGGGAGGCTCACTACGCTTTATGGAATCCCCCCCTCTTGGAAAAGTACCACTATTACTAATGAGATTTTTATTTATGGGGCTGGGGTAGGTGAATAGGCATGCATATAATTTCAATGGATGTAGGGTAGGGCGAGGGAAATGAAAGAAATAACTCTCCCCCGCTGTAGTTTGGAAAGCGGCTTCGCTTATATATGATGCGGAGGTTTTCGTGGATCAGATAGCAACTTGCTTATTTGTGAGTCCAGCCTTATCTCGCATGAAGCCCGCCCGGTCGTGGGACCTCATGGTCGAAGTATACATAACTCCAGTATCCTCGGTGAACTCCGCTTTTCACTTCTCCACCTGGCCTTATGATTCGTTATATATGTTATCTTCAAATTGAAAAGTGAAAATCCATTTCAAATATAAATAATAGAAATGAATATCTGTTCTGCCATCACTTAACCCTAATAGATGCTACCGAAGGTATCCCGCTGAGATATCTCTCCTCTATCTGTTTATTCTAGTTCAACCATTGCTAAGATAAGGCAACTATCACAATAGATATATTCTAATCATAAGGGATTATGTTGGGGCTGCTATGAGACTGCAACTATGATACGGCTGCTATAATAGCTGCTATGGTGGGCTGCTATGAGACAGCTGCGACTAGGAATGATGATACGGGTGGACACCTTTATTTATATGGATGGAATGTTTATACGGAATTCCATGGTGGTACGGCTGGACTGTTGCTACGGTTGGACGGTTACTTTTATACAGGTGACAGATTATATGGCTGGACGTATTATTTCATTTTTATACGGCTGGAATGTTTTATACGACTGGAGTGTTTTCTATGTTCTACGGATGGAATGTTTTTCTATGGCTGACTGGGATGGAATGGTCAGGCTGGTCCGGTCGGTACGGGATAGAAGCATCATATTTTAGAATAGTTTGCTCGGTACAGGATGGAAGCATCATATTACAGTTGGATCCGGACAGTGAGCATATATAAATTTTGATCTGAGCACATAGTACATTCATATACGACTATTCTCTTTATTTACGTCTAGGCTGGTAGGACGATGTGGGAGGTGTCTCTTCCTTTATTATTAACAACAACTTAAGAGACGAATAAACTTTAATCCCTTATAAAGGTGACTACCGGCTATGATCGGCTATCATCTATGACTCCTGGCTATGACTACTTGGCAATTACTAGAGCTTGTAGCACTGACTAGAGCTTGCTATGACTGTCTACTTCAATGATTAGAGCCTTGTTGCTGGAGTGAAAGGGTAATGAGAATTAATTAGTGAAAGCATACTGGGCCATCCTTGGGTGATACTGGTCAGGTACCTTACGCGTACTGGGGATGTGTTAGTTGGAACTAGCTTCCCCCAGAATACTTATCAGTTTAGAGAATCCATTCATAAATCACCTAGCCTCTCCACCCTAGGATACTCTCATCAGTTGCTTATCTGGTAGACCGCCTCACCCCACTAAATAAGTAACTTAGGGTTTGATTTCGGAATTGTATTTCAGGATGTTTCAAATGGGGGATAGGGGATGCCACAGCTACATTTGCTTACATTTATGGATATGACAAGACAAGTTAAACTTATCTATGCTCTGCTCGTATAGAACTAGATCCCCGCAGGGCTAGCTTAGTCCATCATCACTAAAGAGACTAGCTTAGTCCATGCACTTTGGTGGAGTCTTAAGCTGTATTGACAGAACTACTAGACTTAGTCCAATGCCTTAAGCCGGTGAATTAACCAGTCTAAGTGAACTGACCAGTCTTTGGGAGCTTCGGAGAGGAATATCTCATCGGAAACACGCATTAAGAGACTATCTTTTTCCATGCACTTTGTTGGTGGAGTATTAAGCTGTAGAGACATAACTACTCTATGACAAGTCTCGGAAAGGAAGATATAATCGTGGAGGAAGAGCTCTTCGGAAAGGAAGATATAAATGAAAAAAATGGGGAATTCACGTCCCGACGGAAGGAGGGCTCGACTAAAAGGAGAGGAGCTAAAAGGTGGCCTAAGCTAAAAGGTGGCCTATCAGTAAGGCATTATATGCCCTGGTACTTGGTAAATCCATTATACTTAACTCCAACATACTCAATTCCTTCACCAAATCTGACATTCACTAACCTTTTAAACAGCGACCAGTCTTCTATATTATCCTTGTGAGCAGCCCACCACCTGGCTGGAGTGGCCTTGAAGGCCACATCTAAAGCTAACATCCTTTGCTGTTCCGGGACTTTTACTTCAAAATCAGATAAAAAGAATCTAAGTTTGTAAAACCATCATAAACTGGCAGACTACATACCTCTGTTCCAATCCAGCGTAGTTATTTTGTTATGTGAGCACACCTTCTCATGGATACCTCATGCAACCTGTTTTGCCAATTTTATAGCCCTTCCTCTGAATCTGATGCACAGGAACTTAAACTGCGCCAGCTAAGGAGTACCATCAGCTGTAGGGTTTACATAGTCATCCATTCTTGAGGTCATCTTGTCAATATTTTCCAGCTCTTCAGTCTCAAACTCTCCTTTAATAGGTTCAACATATCTCTGACCTTCAACAGGGTCCAGGGGCGCAATAACCCTAATACCCGCTCCTTCAAAGTTGATGGAGTGCGCAGTGTGGCAGATTTTGAGGTAATTTAGATTGTAAATGACACTAATCCCTATCTAGCATTACTTGGTATAGAATGGGGCATTTTTATAATAAGGCCATTATCAACTGCAGTTGAGCCGCGAAAAAGCTCCTTGCCCGATGCGGACAAGTAGTTCCCTTCCGCAAAGGTGAATAAAATATTTGACTCCGTAACTCATGATCCCATCGATCGAACTTGACACTTCCACCACCATTTCCTGTTAGCTTATGCTTACTCCCCCATCCTAGCCTCATAGCCTAGTTTTGTAGTATAGTTTCCAGAGGCTTTGTTCTTGAACCGGATAATTTAATCTTCCTCATATTTTAGTATTATGTCATTGTGCTTTAAGCTGAAAATAAGATATTGGTGCCATTCTTCAGTTATTGCTCGCTGGAGGTCCAACTGTACAGTTGACAAATACTTGATTCAAAATAGTATTGGATCCTGGGTCTGCAATATCTGCTAGATGATAAATGTCTATATTCTTAAGATCATTTTTGAAAAGGTTCCAATAACCTGAAGCTACTAGAGCAACCCATCTATGGATCCTCCTGTAACCTGACTCTGTTACCTTTTCCAACTTTCCAAGCCAACTATTTCCCCAATAGTGGAAATGCTCTCACTAATGCTTTCCAAATAATTGACCCTACACTGTATGCTTTCACCTCTTTTATAAATCCAATCTTCCACAGTCCCAGGTCTGATGTACTTCATTTCTATCACTTTGCTCCATAATCCTTTCATTTTGCAAACATCCTCCATAGACTTTTAGTTGCCAAATCTTGGCCAAAGAAATGGATGTTTATTAAACCCCACCCTCCAGCCTTTTTTGGCTTTGCTACTTTCGATACAACTTAATAGGTTGCGATTCCTTCCTTCATTGGGCATACCGTTATGACCTTACCTTCCGGGATTACTTTCTGGGTGATCCGACCTTTCGGGATGACCTGACCTTTCGCACTAACTTCCGTTCTCCACCTAGTTTGTAACCAAGGGACTTCAACTTTTGCCTTCAACACCAGCCTCACCAAGCTCGGCAGAAGCAGAAGACATCCTCTCACCTGTAACCTCTCAGCAGAAGAAGCAGGCAGCCTTTAATCGGGAAGGAGCCTAGAACCTATCAACTGAAGAAGAACCCTTTCACCTCGAACCCGAAGACACCAGCCATTCACCTTAAACCATAGGCCTTCAACCTTCAACCTTCAACCTCTCCTCTTTAGTTAAACAAGCTAGCCTTCTTTTTTTCTTTGCTGCCTCTCTGCTGCTCCTGCTCTTCGGTAGCGATCTTTATATTTATTTGAATGGGACATATGTATGATGCTTCATAAACCGGATTAACTTCAACATCTACTGAAGCCACTGAACAAACTACTGTTGGTCAGATCTTTAACTGCTCATGCAATTCGCGCTGCTTTCAGATAATTACCGCTGGATCGACTTCTGGATCTGCTGCTGCTGGAGAAGCTACACAGCTTTGACTTTTAATGAATGATTGTGACCCAGATTATATATAAAAAAATTATATGGCCAATTTTCATATTTGCATTTACTTAGTTTCACACGGCTAGGGAGGGGGATGGAACAGCTAGGATTGCTAGGATTAAGGAAGGTCTTGCTGGCTGGTGAGCATCTTTCGCTGGCTAGCTGGTTGAATGTGAGGGATAGGCCACCTTTCTGCTCTGAATTTACCCACCCACCTGAAAGACCTAGATATGCCTAGACTATAAGCTTCATGAAGACCTTAGGAGGTAGTCAACCATAGACAGACCCAGCATGGGATAGATTACATAAAACAAACTTATTACTCTAACATACCTTACTTTTGTTTTCTTCCAATCTAGAAACCTAGGAGACCTAGAAGAATATACCACTTGGTTGGATAAATGAAGCGCTTTGTTAGGAGGGATTCCTATTAACACCTTTACTTATAAGCAGCACCGGATGGATGGTCCCCGAGAGAGGGTTTCTCTTTAGCATATATCGTTTTAATGCTGGATAGCTATGGGTCCCATCAGAGAATAGAAGAGAGGTTAGACGGGACGGGTTTCATACATTTATAGGATATGCCCAGCCAGCCAGACACCATAGGAGATACATACCTTCCTTTAATGGTTAGTACCTGCTACCCACCCCACCTAGAAACACCCAACCTTACTTAGAACCTATTCCTTCAACAAGGAGTCGGGGATACAGCCATAAGATATTTTATCCTTTAACAGCCTACCTTATGATTCTTGGTACCCGCGTATTAACAACTTATGGTTCGGCCGAGTATAATACGATTCAGAAATTTGAACCCACTGGCTAGGAAGAATAGACTTATCTTTTAATGCCTTAACCTGCCTAGCTATAGGACAGTTGATCTCGGTTCGATTCCGAGCGTCTTCATCGTGTAGTTCCCCGGTTTCTAAGGAGATTGCACGAAGACCTTTTCACTATGATAGATATCGCCATGGAGACGTTGAACCCGCTGCCTGCCTAAAGCCGCTAGTCAATGCCAGGAGTATTAGTCGATGCCAGGTGTCGATGCACTCAATGCCAGTCGTAGCTGGGCTAGGCTACTCTAATAAGCTACTCTACTTGGATATTCACTTATATAATGCGCTCATTGCTTGTCCGGTTAATTAAACGGAGGAGGCTAGCTAGGTGCATGCAGTGAATGAATGGATTCTCTGTGTGCAGTGGGTTAACAAACAGCGAATGCGGATGGCTTAAGTTAACGGCTTCGTGGTAAGGCACCTGCCAAGGAAGGAAGGGCGCACAACCTATACGGCACTATAGAGGAGTTCAAGCATACACGTTCAGTTTATCCTTTCAATTAAGTTCCATCCAGTCAATCCATTCAAGCCATTACAGCCATTCAATTATATTACATAAAGTAAACAGCTCTACTCTCATCCCTACATCCTTGGGACTAGCCCTTGGGGAATCCCATAAAGCCTCATACTTACTGCCTTTGTACGCATCCTTGGTAAACTCCTCCTTGGAACCCTATGAATCAGAACTCTGCCTTGGGTGGGGCTTGGTAACCTCTGCCTATGACCTACACTTCTGACCAGCCTACCCTTGCTTTATGAATGAACCAGCCTACCCCTTTTCCTATGACACCTTGCCTTAGGATACTCTCCATCCGAAGAAGTAAGTTCGCAGCCAGAAACA
>BSBM01004175.1:0-48875 GCA_027924585.1 Larix kaempferi
TTGTACAATACATTCTGGAGTTCTATATAAATTTGAAAATAATCATACAATTTATCCACAATAGTCTGTCCTTTAAGGTTGCCTTGTACATCTTGAAACTTCTTATCATTATTCCTTTGTCTAAGGCATGCATATGTACTATCAATTTCCTGAGACAACAGGTACCCTCTTATTTCCAAAATGAAGGCAAGCCCTTCTTTAATAATAAACCAAATTGACTTTGAAATGCTTTCGCATTCGTAGCTGTAGTAGTGCACAAAGCTTGGGCATTTTGTACCAGCTGCCTTTTATTGTGCACTCTTGTAGCATTCCTAATTATTGCTATCCTGTCTGTAACTCCTATAGTTCTAAACTCCTCCCATGTTCTAGAATTCAAAATTTTATAGCACTGTCAGCAACTTGGGGCTTCTCCCCCAACTCAACCCACAACTGATTTATTCTCTGCTGCACTTGGACAGCCAGAGCCTCTTCATATCTTATTTTTATGAAATGTTTCCAGGCCTGGAGAATAAACTTATCTTCTTATCCCATATAACATGCCTTGCCCCAGCTAAATGTGTTTTGCCAGCTAGTTTACTAATGGCTTTATAAACTTCCTTCTGCAATTGGGCCTTAGTAGTTTATGCTTCTGATATAAGCTGATCTCTTTCTTTAATCTGATCCTGCAGAATGGTTATCTGTTCCTCCTGAACTGAAATAGTCTTTTTCAGATATACCACCTCTACCGATGAGATCAAGAGAAATAGAGGGAATCAGAGATGGAGTCCAGCGCCCTATTAGGAAAAACACCTACAAGAACAAGCAAAGCCTACTATCTAGGGTGGGCCTCTTTATATATAATCCCCTTTTTCCAGCATTTGTTTCTCTTCCCATATTATTCAATCTCGTTATTGAGCAGGTGGGTGAGTGGGAATCTAGATAGATGGCTAAAGCGCTAACAAAAGTGAACAAGTTATTACGTTCTTAATGGGGTTTCCGAAAGCCAACTATGCCTCAATGAATCAGGCCCCCCAATAAGAAGCTGATTGGTTGCTCATTTATTGATCGGGAGCCAACTAACTGGACCCTGATCGATTGGGGGCTAATCCATCCATTCATCCACCTTTATCTCCTTTCTCTCATTACAACCCCATTTATTCTTATTTGCATGCATGGCTCCTATACTACTGAAGCTTCTCCTATTATTATTTAAAGGTAGTTGAACCTGTTTCTTAACTTGAAGAAACATAATATCTGGGGCCAATGCCATTGCCCAGACTATCCATGACCAATAGATATTCTTTACTGCATTAGATAGCCAGGTTCAAAACAAACATCAAGGAAACGAATGAGGAGTATGATCATCGATAGCCGCTAGCTTCAAATGCCCCTATTATTATCACTTCCGCCCCTTATCATTTGAGTAAAGGGTGTCGTGGGGGCAGTTCGAATGAAGCAAGCCAGGGAACTGTATCTATAGAGGTGGCTATTAGGCAAAATTGATGAATTATGGCATGTCAAGGTAGTAGGATAAAGATTCTATATCCCACCCAGTGCTACTACCCCTTATTCCTGCCTGAAGCAACAATCAATAGGTGATAAGTAAGTAGGATGTTAAGGGGGTAAATATAGGTTGGTGAAGCAGGTAGTTTGTTATATTATAGGTAAACCAAAAGTTCAGGTACGAAGCTGAGTCTCAATAGGCAATAGTGCTATATCTACTAATATTTTTAAAGCAAGTGTTGTCGCCCGTCCAATGTGAGGCAGTTAAAGTAAGAGAAAGGTTAGGTCGGTCACAATTTAAGTAAAAGTAATAAGTAGTTTCATCTGATCCTGGGTTTCTATTTCTAGCTGTACCTCCAAAGCATTTATTAAAATGGTCTAGGGTTAACAGGTCTAGGTCTTCAGGTAACTATGCAGATGGGTAGTAAGAACAGTATCTATCTGGCCCGTCCTCAACAAGAGAAGGTATAGTGATTAGTCAGGAAGCAATTAATTCAAGTGGTACATTCAAGTGGTACTAGGTAGACCAGGTCTATACTTTCAGGGTTGTCTTAATGACTCAATCGTATCTGTAAGCTCGTCCCCCCCGACAAGAAGATAAATAGTGAAACCCCTTATTCCTAAACCTCAAGCAAGTGGTTGTATGGAAGCCTGTCCAACAAGGCTCTATCTTCTCAGTGTGAAGCCCTCCCTTCCTTTCCATCCGTTCGATCTAATGCCATGGCAGGCACAGTAAATAAAGGTCGGTGAAGCAGGTGGGTAGTTGGTTGGTTTGTAAGCCCTTCCTTCCAATATTTGGGTATCCGGAGTCTGGTTGTAGTTTCCTAAATCCAATAGGCGCGGAGCGACGCCACGATCCAATGGCTGCCCAACATTAAGAAATAAGCATATAAAAGGTTAATAGCAATGGTGTGCCTACCTCCTAAGATTCATAAAGCAAGTGTTCTAGGGCTACCAGGTGCTAGGTATTCCGGTGGGTAAAGAGGTTGTGTGTAAACAAGGGTAAGGGGTAAAGGGTTGTTCCTAGCATGCCTCCCCTACTTCGATTATTCCTGGCTGCATGGGTACCCGATCAGTAAGGTTGGGTGTCTCTAGGTGGGTAAAGTGGGTTGGTAGCAGGTCCTAAAATGAAAGGGGTAAGTAGGAGTCCTCCTGGCCAGTGGTTTCTAATTCCTAAATTGTATCCTATCCTGAGCTCGGCCGGAAGAATAGGTCATAGCACGGTACCCAGCAGATTCATTTAGTAAGTGTTCTGTAAGCTAATGAATGCTGTCTGAAGCCCGCCCGTGACCAATGCTCTATTTAAAGCCTGTACAACGATGCTATCTCTCTATGTAAAGCCCTTCCTTCCATCTCTATCTGTCTGATACGCTGTAAGTCTAAGTAAGGCAGGCAGTAAGTAAAGGTAAGAGTAGATAAAATGTGAAATATCAATTTTATGTGTTCTTGGGAAATCAAAAATTGAAATCCTAGCTACTCAATTATTACCGTATGAATTATGGGTTTTACTCTCTGTTAAAAAGGAATAATTTCACGCCCAGATAATAATACTGTAGCGTAGTTTACCCATAACCCGTATCGAAAACAGATGCAGTTACATGTACGGATCCAAATGCAGATCCAGATTGAGTTCGAGCAGATCGAGATCGAGTTCCTGTCCTATAGCGAATTGTTTACCTTTCTTAAGTAACTAAGCTAGCAGCACCCGTAATAGCAGTATCCATAGCAGTGGTTGAAGAACAGATAGCAAGGCAAGGCAGCGGACAGGCACACAGTAAGGGGGGCTGCGCCATCCATACCCACGGATAGAGCCCATCCCAAGGTAAGACAATCCAGGACCAGCAACGGTGATAGAGGCAAAGGTAGCCTCAGGACCAGTTTAAAGGCACACTAGTGGCATTTTCTCTTATTGAAGAAGGATCTGTTGATTAAGCTCCAAGTGCAGATTCACCAGCAGATGATCCCGTTGCATTGTTAGACGCGGATCTTTTGGAAAAGTGTGCATTTGCTTAGTTTGCTTTTATTGCATTAATTTTGATTTGAAAAGAGAATATGTACGTTTCCATCCGCCCTGATAAGAGAAGAGTTGTTAGTAGCAGTACCAAGTAAGCGATTCATGAAGCAAGTGGGTATAGTTCGAACATATGTTTACTCGGAAACGAGGAGGTAGGTTCAGTTCCCGGGACGGGGTTTACGGGACGGAACATCCACAGTTAACAACAGCGCACAGTTAAACAAAAATCCACCGTTAACCTTCAGCAGACCGCCAGTTACACTTACCTGCTATCGAGATTGCTGCTTGCTGGCTTTACGAATCCACACGTTCAATCCGCATTACACAGGCCGCATTACCATTATTCTCGCATCCCCCAGTACGCCATTCAAGCCGCATTAACCATTCCCCAATCCCCATCCCGTCTTGAAACAGGCACCCAGGCTAGCCTAGGTTGGTCGCGGGTCGATCCGAAAAACCTTCTCAACCACGTGTTTTATAAACGCTACGCCCCTCGTGTTTCGGGGTTATTCTAATTTCCCACCGGGGGTCTCAAACTTTGTATTTGGTATAGGGAAATCGATGAATTAGAGCTACTTCGTTCCTCAAGCAATATATAAAAAGCCATGCCGGTCCAGTTGATCCCAAAAAGCTTCACCAGACTTTTTTTTATAAATAGAAACCAGAGTTTTTCGTGGTTCCGAAGCATCATATTAACCCGGGTTCAATAAGTCGCGGTTTGATTAAGTTAAATAGCTTCCAGCATTAAGGGGATTCCTTTCTTTCAATCAGACCAGGGGGTGCAGCATAACGCGAGGTGCGCAGCAGTGAGGTGACTAACTCTATTCATTCATAGTAGGTAAGATAAACATATTAATCATGTAGGCTTGTAAAAGTTCATACAACTGTTCATAGTGCCAACCCAAGTAGTAAATCTAAGAAGGTAGTATCTCCAGGTGGGTGGGTAGCATAAAAAGGGAAAGGAAGGTAACTTTTCCTAGCCAGTGGGTGCCCGCAAATGTTTGATGAATCATATAATCAAGGCTCGGCCGGACCAGAAGATAATAGGAAGAATCAGTAAGGGTAAAGAGTCAATATACTAGTGCCCTACCCCTGCATTCCTTCCTGGCTAAAGCAATAGGTTGGGCAACACTCAACTCAACTCATAGGTTGTTGGGTGAAGGCAGTAAGATAAGGGTGAGGGACGAAGTGATCCGGTCCTTATAAGATAAGATAATAGGCAGTACCCACCAAGTAAGCAATTATCCTATATAACTTTTGGATTTTCTATAGCTTTTATCGGAACACCCACCAGATAGATCAATATATTATAATGCCGGAGCATACCTTAGAAAAACAGCAGGCAATGACGAAATAAAAGTGGATAGAGCACTTTTTGGAACGCATGCAGATTATAGAAAAGAAGTTATAGTAAAAGGGGATCCCAGAAGATTTCGGGGTACGTGTAACGATCTGTCGTGTGTTATTCGGCAGTGTTGGTTATTATCGTTATAAAGATGACGCGATCGAAACGAATCTACGTGTAGGCGTCGTGGTTGCTTCTAATCCGTCCGAGTCATATCGTATGAATAATGCATCATATATTAAGTAAAATGACCAATGATGCCGGAAACCTACTTAGGTTCAGTAGTAACCAAGGTGGAAAATGGAGAACCAGTGGCCGGATCGAATCTCATGTTCCATTACAATAGTACTACTTCCCCATTGACTCAGAAGCACGAGAGCTAGTATTTGAGCGAATAGCATCCTTTCTGATCGAATTCCATAACTCGCAGCTACAGTAAAGTAAAAACCAATTGCTATATCCTCGGTGCCTACTTACCGTGTTTAGGCGTCAAAGAGAAAGTGAGTTAATGCATCTTTTTGTACGATTGTAGCATGTCTTTCGTATTGGTTCCTGCCGAACCTATGTGCAGATTTCATGTCGTAGTGATTCCTTACCCTTTTCGTAGTTATTTGTGCGTGCTTCGTAGCAATTTGTGCATGCTTCATAGTGATTTATGCAGCCTTCCGTAGACCTTGCATATTGATTTCATGCTATTTATACATTTTACCTAACGAATAGTGTTGACCGTCTCCACTACCCTTTATTCCCCGTTTCAACTTTTTAGGCCGGATCGATTTGTACTTTATTCTGGTAAATGCGCAGAAATCGTCCGAAAAATTGAATTAATCAGCAAACAAATCGTACGAAAGAACAGGAGGCATCGATGCGTTACTGAATGCGTTACGTTTGTCAATTTGCAGAAATCGTCAGTGTACATTACATAAGATCCACTTAGACCATCTCGATTTGATTGGGAACAGTAAAAAAGAAATAAGCAAAGGTAAAGGCAGGAGCAATAGTAGTTGGTTTGCCTTAGGAAGCCTTTGGTTTCACTCATCAAAAGTATGACCGGCAGGAGCTATGCTAAGGAAAGTAATAACCTTTTAGTTCCTTATTCTTCGTCAAAAGGCTATTACTTAGCGCAGCCAAGAGAAGCTGCCCACCTCGGTTCAGTCCTCCAGTTAGTGGATATGCGTTCCAGTTATTGCTGTTAGGTCAAAGCACATTATAAAGATATCTATGCCCCGTTCCAAAGAGTAAGATGGAGTTTTCCGGGTTATTTCACATTGCCCTACCACCCTTTTCCGACTTTTTGCACATTGGGCCGAAGGCACATTCCACGGGCGTAGTTGAAGTTCCTGATCGAGACCCAGAAGTTTATCCAGTACTAGTTTATCTGCACCAGTAGATTCAGTTGATCGAGAACGAGACCTAGTTTAGGACTGTTCGGGATCGAGATTAAAAGTATGCATTTCGGGGTCGTGATTAAGTCTTTATAGAGCGAGATGAGTAATATAATGCTAGGGAGAAAAAGTCAGATTTGAAATATCCAGTTCATCGTGATAGAGATTATTATGTTAAAGATTGAGAGTCAGCCCTTCGTGCTCGTGATTCCATTGGTGGAAATTACATATCTCCACTTAGACCTTATGATCGTGGTCCAGACCTTCGTGATCCAGATACTTACCTTTGTGATCGAGACTATGATTTTTACATGCATGGAAGCACCCTAATAAATAAATAAGAATAACCATCATAGGCAAAGACATGGGCATATATGGTATAAGAACCGAGTTAGGTGGTTTACCCAGCAGCAGTAACAGAGGAAGAGGTCTAAAAACAAGCAGCAAAGCAAGCATCTAACAGTTCGAGTCTAATTTTCATATCCATAATACCAGTTGGAGTAAAAGTAGCAGTTCTAGATCCTACAGCCCTTGACGCAGCATATGTATATGAGCCAGTCGAGTCAGTTGGTTCTGTAGTTGTTGGTTAAGCTGTTGGAGTAGATAAGGTTGGACTTAACAAGATCATCAGTTGTAAACTACTGCTCTCGACCGGGAAGGTATACTAGCTCTTACCACCTATGTCTCTGTATGGCTGGATGTATATTCTGTTAGATGGCGGTAGCCCTTTGATTCCCTACTCCTGTTCTTGCTCTTGTAGTTGCTGTTCCAGTGCTTGCTTTTTTAGAGTCCGATGCTCGTGGTTGAGATTCTGACTTGAAAGGTTTAAAGCCAGCAGGAGAGGCATAGGTGGTAGAAGCAAAGGTATAAGCACCACTACCAGCACCCCTTCCTGTTCCAGATGCAGCAGTTCCGTCTCCGGTCCGAATGCCCACCGGTGAACACCTACCATACAGTCCAAGACGCAATGCCTATCATTCATTCACAAAAGTACAAGCGCTACGGAAGCCCAGAAAAGCAAGCATGTCCAAAGTGATGCGCTTATAGGATCTGCAGTTTATTATGCATCAGTATTTTAAGCAGAAGATTCACCAGCAGCAGATCTAGATCCAGGTGGAGATCTAAAGCGAGTAGTTTACCGAGTCATTTATTCATAACCACCCATCGCATGTGCATTTTCTCGAGATGAAGAACCTAATTCCCTAGATGAAGAGCCGGGTGTTCAGAGGTAATATTATTATGTTCCAGATTAATACCCCAATGTTCCAAATCGAGATCCATAACCTGTTCCAAAGCTAGTTTATGACCCAGTTGTTATTGTTCCACCAGCAGAGACAGATCGAGATGCATATCCATATTAGCTAGTTCCGGAACCCGTTTATCTTGTTGTTTACTTTTATGCGCCAGTTCCTGCTTTCCTGCCATCACTTTGACCAGATTCCCGTTAGCAGCATATCCTGTTCCAGATTCGTCAGTTGTGGATTCATAGCGAGCAGACTCACCAGCATCAAAGCCATAAACAGAGTAAGTAGCTTCATATTGCTCCCTTAGGCCCCTCGTCATGAGGAAGAAAGCGAGGTGCTGGACTGCCTATATCCCACCAAATTCGCCTGTAAAAAAATGTATCTATAGCCTAAAGAGCTTGTCGAAAACGCACCCATAGTAAGTAAAAATACCAGCTCCAATTAAGCATCATCCCAAAGGCACTCAGAAGTAGGAACAATCGCTCATGAATAACAATGATTATGATCATGTTGGAAAACCACCTAAATGGAAAACAGAAAATAGAAACTGCAGTTTACCCCGTACCATAGGTCCAGTAGGCGTAAATAGCGTTTACAGTTTGGTAGTCGTGCCACCCCATCCATGCCTTAAATACACCAAAAGCTATAGGTGAGAAAGGCAAAACGGAGAGCAAGTAAGCTCATATAATTTAGGCAATAGGCCCTTAAGAACGGAGCACTACGAATGACTATGAAATGTTGTGCATTCTACCAATGACTTGAGTGGGGACCGGTCACGAGTGTAGGACGTAGGCTTTTTATAACTGAATAGCTGGGACCTTTTATCAGGAATAAGTAAAGACATAGGAAACAGAAGCAAAGGTCGGAGCAGATCATTGATAACCAAAATAAGTTTATCCAGCAATAGGGGGTAAAAAAAAGGGAAAAGCAACCAAGGCGGAAGGGGCGGGAAATACAGGAGTATATAGCCAAGGCGGAAACAGCACCAGTTTCTCTTATTGACCCCAAAACTGGTTTTGGATCCATATCCATAAAATCCAATTTATTATCCATATGCATATCCATAGTCATCAGTTACAGAGTCCTCAGTAGCCACCCCTGTTATTAGCCCTCGGGAACAGATCCAATTCTAGATTTAGAGCCAGACCCAAATACATATGCTGTAGAGCAAGTAGAGAAAAATGCATATCCCGTTCCGTAGCTAGCTGATTGAGTTTACCCGGCAGTATATACAGTTTACCAAGTTGAGTCAGTTTATTCAGTTTATTAGCCAGTTGATCCTTAGCAGCATAAATAGCAGCTAGAACGGAGCCAGTTGATCAAGTTGAGTAAGCAGCATTTTAGCTAGTTGGAGAGCCTATTTCATTTCTAGATCTGGGAGCCTCCCATAAATACATATCCAGTAATGGTTGACCCGGTATCAGTGACAGAAAAAGCATAGTCAGTAGCATCCCTTCTGGATCGAGAGATTGTTCCGGAGCCATAAGCGAGTTACCTTCGTAGAAGCAAAGACAACAGAGGCTAAGGCATAAGAGGCAGAGATACGCACAGAGCCAATTTAATATCTTTGAAACCCAACTGCATCCTCACTATAACCATAAGCAATAAAAGCTTAGTAACCATCACCGTCTCATCCAGTTCCAGTTGAACCCATAATATAAAAGGTTGACCCAGCAGCTAGGGTAGCTATCTACCCAGCAACAGATTCAATTCCGGGTGCAAGGGCCACGGTTGTTCCAGCAGTTGAAGCACCAATAGCACTAGTGAAGGTAGGCCACAACAGCTTTAGTGATGTTCCAGGATGTGATGTTTCGGGAATTGGTCCTAGATTGGTGTGGCTATATTTGGATATGTGGTCCTAGCGGAGGATTTGAAGCTCCTTAGCCGACAGTAGCAGAGGTGGAGATAGGAGAAGCTTGGGTGGAGGGAAAGGAAGGGAAAGCACTGAACTATTTTTTATTCAGGGAAGACCACTTACCCTTAACCAAAGGGACATTTGGTCAGTGTAGATACCTCTAATGTGCTAGACTGGGATTTCACCACCCAACTGCCACTCCCATGTGGACAAGGATTTAATCACCTTGCCAAACACTCCTCTGGCAATTTTGTTTCCTCGTGTATCATGCACTCTTGGGTTGATTGTTAGAGTTTGTTCGTAATTTGCTTGTTTTCTTTCTAGCATTGCTTGAGTTTGCTTGTTCATATTGCTTGGTAGCTAGTCTTTACATCTTATTTTAGCTCAATTTTCTTTTCAAAATAAAAGTCATTAGTAAATCCCCATAGATAGCTTTTGGGCACCGAGCAGAAGTAAAATAAACCTATACTTTTTGGTTATGCATACTTGGATGAGGCCCTCATGTACGGACACATTTTCATTTATATAGAGGGACACCCAGTAGGTTTGTTTAAAAAGCCCACCTGTATTTTCTGATATTTGCTAAGTTGCTGTGACCGTTCATTCCCAGACCTCCCGTAACAATCATATGGAGAAGCAGCGACCTATCTATCTTAAAGAGGGTAAAATAAGTATAATATAACCCTAAATTAGAAGTCCTAGCGTGATATATGCCTAAGGATTTCATCTTTGTGCTTCACACGCATCATAATAGTCCTAAGTAACGTAAAGGTAAATAGTAGCTGGGATACGGTGTTCCTAACCACTGGTCTTTTTGGGACTTACTTCCGTAACCACAACTATGTGTAATTCCCTGGCTGTATCCTCCTTCCTAACTGGGCTTTATTTGGGATGACTAGCAACTAAATATTATTAATTCTGGCTGTAACGATTTAATGGGTTCTTTGACTGGCCGTAACGAATCAATCCCAGAATCCCACTCTCATATGTAATGTCCTTCTTTCCTTAAAGGTAAAAGGCTTATAACGTTTCAATGTCTTTCTTCTTGGCTGTAACCATTGTGTTAAGTCGGTTGGTAGCGCACCCTTTCTTTAACCAATAGGTGGGCTGGCTCAAGCAGGTAATGCAGGCCGGTAGCTAAAGCACTTGTTATGGTAACCAACCACTGTCCGGTAGCGCCTATCCATCTTTATTTACCAAGGTGTTTCAATACACCAGGTAGTTTTTTCGGTTTTTTTTTATCTCGGTAGCTAAAGCACTCGTCGGTATGGTGACCACTGTTCGGTAGTGTCTTCCTGCCTGTTCCTGCCCGTTAAGACTCCAGTCTGGTTTCAAATATATCCCCCCTCGCAGCCCTTCCTATCATCCCTTTATGTCCCTTCCGTTCTCCTCGTATCCTACTAATAAGATATATAAATAAATCTCTAAATCCATGAATCAATCCATCCATCAATTCATATTTCTACATAATGATGACCCTTATTATATACGTTATAACAGTGCCTAAGTGCGCTACTCCTCCCTCCCAGTGGTTTCTCCCTGTTGTTCTAGTAGGAAAGGCCCCTTAACTTCAAAAGGTATAAACCCTAACCTAAAAATAATAAGCAAATAGAGAGCATTGGGTCTCTCCTAAAGAAGGTATTGATATCTCAATATACCCTTCTTGTGATACAAGCTTGAATGCAGACAGAACAACCAACCCTTCCCTTTGTGCCAAATCCATTTAGTGTAGTGGGTGGATTCAGGGATCTTTCTTATCACGAAGCTTAACGGGTTGGTTGATATCAGGCGGGGAGTGGATTTCTATATATATGTTATTTCTACATATTTCCTTTAAGATTTAGATATGGCATATCGGGCCGCTCCGCTCCTCTTTTTTAGATTCTTTAGGACTCACCTTTTTATTATTACGTTATGACACTTCTTATGAGCTTTCATTTGAATCACCACTCCTGACCCAACCAAGGTTCACAGTGCTTCCAGAATCAAACTACTTAAACACATACATTCCTTCATGTTTTTAGGGGGGGACCTGTTTCTGCCTACTGGATTAATTTAAGTTATACATATAACAATCAGTTGTGGAAACTGCCCTTTCTCTAAATCTAAACATAAACTGTTTATATATGAGCTCGCATGGAGACGTTTACCTTATCCCATATAGGGGGGGGAGCAGCAGTAGGTTGAACAGAAAGTCTGGGTGCAGGTGTGCTAGCAAAGCAGTAAGTAAGTGCCAACCCAAGTGCATAAAATCGGAATAAGGCAGTATGAAATAAAACAGGGCCGTGTCTTCATAGCGAACCCGCATTTCCCTAGGCGTTCTCTTAGGCTTAAAGGCCTACCTCCGTAGGCAAGCGTTGTTGAATATAGTGCAAGCACAATGCAAGCTAGGAGGCAGTGAAATATAGCCCAACAAGTCGCGGTAGTGAATATAGTCCAAGCAGTAGTACCATTATATCTAAGCCTCAAAAGTGTAACGCTGTAAGCGGCATCTATCCAGTGTAGCCTTCTGGTACTCGTTAAATCTATAGGGGTCTCTCCCCCGTACAGTGCTGTCTGTGGAATAAAATGTGTCAAGGTTCGAAGCTTCTGTCAAAGTGACAAGGTTTAATTAATTGCTAGAGCTTCCTGGGCAGTTTCCAAATCAACAAGCGTATTTCACTTCATGTGGGTATGTGGCTTTCATGGTGTCTGCGTATTGGGGAATGAATTAAAGCGTACTGTTCTTTCCTTCCTTCCAGTGTGAGTGTACAGAGCATATGTCTATCCTGCTTCTCATAGGAAAAGTTGCTGAAAAGCCAAAATTCATTAAGATAAAATCTCTTTGATTTCCGTTATGCCTCCTCTAAAAATATAGATTTTTATTAGGCGAAACCAATAAATGAGAAGTACCCGGATGGACTCGCCTGAGATACAAGGGGGAGTTTTTGTGATATCTGTTTCAAGCTGACTTGGTGCCTGCTCCCAACGTTGTGGCTTTAATAATAAACGTATCAATGTACTGAAGGTTCCCTTTATTTACTAGGTGTGTCAACTTGCATTATCCAAAGTGTGACATATCTCCTCTGTTGGGTATGTGTGAAGGAGGTAAGGTACGAACCTGCTCCTCCGACCAAATAAGGGGGGAGGGTCACCTCTCTCGTTCGAAAGATGTGGGTAATGGATCAAAACTATAAAAATATAAGCCGCCGCCTCCCAGTTCCTCTCTGACAAGCACAAAGTGTCTGTGGAGTATCCAATGAGACTAAATTTCCTTCCTTCCTTTTCGCAAAGTCTAAAAGCCCGAGTATCGTCCGGTATCCGCTCAGTATGAGCTCAATTGAGTAGCAGCCGAACCTAGGCGGGTATCCAGTTAAAGTAGCGTCCGAGTATAAAAGCAAACCCAGGTTTTCTTGGCATCTCCACCAGTATCGATTGATCGAGTAGCTATATTGAAAGCACGGGTGTAGTGAAACGTGGCATATAGGGGACCCATTCTTCAAGGGTATAGTTCATAGATAATTTAATCTCGCGTGGTCTGAGGTATTTAAGGGCCTCCCCCCAAAGAAGCAATTTTATTCAGTCAAACCGCTTAATGAGTACGTTTTGTAGAGCAGTAGCGCTCCAACCTAAAGAAGCGTTAGCGATCATTACAAAACATGTATACAAGCGGTATGGACCAATTATCCGGACTAAAGCAAGTGTACCAACGTACTTTCCACGTACTCAAGCGGCAAGTTACCAAAAGGATATCCCACGGGCTCAATGCTGTAAGTGTTTCCGCCACTGCCTTATTAACGTATTCATCACAAACAGACTAACTGACTGACTCACCTCACTCGTGTTATAGTATGTGTATCTGTTAAAGCCAGCCAGACCTCTCTATTGTTCAAGGCCTTTAGTCCAGGCCTCTTCTATTGTGTGTTCTCCATATGGGCCGAAAAATCTATGCTCTGTTGTGTTGTATATGAATGTATCTAATCTATGCTGTTTGTAGAAGACGTGATCTCTATGTGGGCAGGTGCAAACTGACTTAATGGGGGGGGATGGTAATGAGAGTATTGTTTCCATAAAGCGTAAAGGGCCATCCTGATGACGTGTACTTGGCAGGTGTCGGTGGGCATTGGAATTATCCATCCGTTGTAACGGGCAAGCTTAAAACTAAGTTATCTCTCCTCAATTGAATCAATCCCGCGCAAACATGGATAAAGTTGCTGAAAAGCCAATCTTCATTAATAATAAAAAATGCGTTTGAGTAGCTTTGATGACTCATAATGCCTGTGCCTCCGTAAAAAAGAGATTTCTGTAAATGAAAACCTTGCCCTCGAACTACTGGGAGCGGATAAATCCCCTATTTTACTTGTTGGGTGGGGGGAGTCTCTTTCGGCTAGCGGCAGCTCACTATATATCAAGTGTCTCGGCAAGCGCTATCAATCAAAATATGGGGCAAGCGATAGCGATCAACGATCACCACCAAGAAGGCAAGTGTTATAAATTAATAAATAACCATGAGCGTTAGCGATAAACGGGTTAAAATCCTGGCAAGCGATAGCGATCAATCGAACCTCACTCATGGGGCAGCAGGGATTATCCAAGAACAAGGAGGCCATGCGGACCTGAAAGCGCGGGATACTTGGGCCTTTTCCATTCCAGCCAGGGTTTTTCATTCTCTCTCATTGTCCCTTGGAAACGCGGGTGTCTTTTACCCTCCCTCTATCATCAACAAGTCCTGGGCGAATTGAATTAGTGCAGCTAGGTGAATCATATATAACCAAGCTGTCGTAAACCTACTTATTTTCTCGGCCCACCTTTGCATACAGCACTTCTGTCGAGTGAACCCGACCCGGCCAGCAGCAAATATATGCTGGCAAACAACAACACATCATCCTCTCTCTAGATTCACCTTCGCATACAGAACTTCTGGTCACTGAAACTGGTAAGCAGCATAAGAATAAATTGTAAAGCGGCACATCATATTTCTTTCTATATTGGTCCACCTGACATCCAAATAATATAAATTGTGCTATGTGAATGGGGCTCTACTAGGGCTTGCTATGGTACTGAATAAATCAACGCTATGTTGTTGTATAAATGACGTAAATGAATCTATGCTGCGTGGTGCGTCAGTATCTGTCGTATTCGTATCTGTATCCGTATCCGCAGCCGTATCTGTATCTGTTGTAGCTGCCGTAGCTGCCGTTGTTTCCGTCTCCGTCCCGTACCCGTTGTAGCTGTTGCAATAGCCTTGCCCCACCCCCCCCGAAGGATGTTCATCAATCAAATAAATCACTCATACTTGGACTTACATCCTCTAGTGATTGTATTGTATTAGCGGATAAGTTGGTCGGGTAGAGGAACCTATTTTATTAGCTTAGTCGATCAGTAATTAAATGCCTAGCCCATTGGATTTATGAAGCCAGGAAGATAAGTATAGTGGGAGTAAGTAGTATGGATGGCATGCTTGCTATGAGGAACCCCTTCTCTTATCATAACGGGATGAACAAACGGTGGGTGGTGTGGGATTGGTGGAACTGCCTGCCCCGGATAGATTAGAAACAGCCAGAACTGATGACACAGAGAAGACATGGATGGCTGGCTTCGCTGGATCGAATGGAGGTTGGAAATTACTTGCTTGCTGGAAGAATCTTAGTTATAGGGTAGCAGCACTAGAGCTGACACCTTACTATGCCTATTTACCTTTCGTGCATGCCACCTGTATGGAATGGATTGAGCAATAAATCTGAAATGCTAGAATTCATCACTGCGTGCCTAATAGCACCGCGACTTATTTAACCCGATGAACCATATGCTTCTGAACCCCCACAACCTAGGGCACAACCTCAGGTTTCTTATATTAAAATCGCATATCAGAAGCTTTTTGGAATGCGCAACCGGACAAACTAAATATAAAACTTGCTTCTTTGCGTACCCCATTTACTTTGACTTCGTACCTCACCCTATGCCTCGCGTTATGCTGCACCCCCTGGCCTTAGAGGAAGGGATCACCTGAACTGCTGGAAAGAAGCTATTTGGTTAAATAAAATGAGGAGCGGAGCCTTCGGAACCCCCAAACAACAATCTCTTCTTTCCACCTGGTGCCTTTTCAGCTGGGAAGGAATCCTCTATAGAGCCTAAACTATTTTGTTAGGTCCTTTATATATGTTATTTATCCATTACACTTTGAATCTTTCTTTCTTCTGTTGGGCAGCTCGCTAAGGAGATCCTCGGAACTGCCTTTGGAATTACTTCCTTAAAACTTCAGAGATGGGGGGGTGAGCACTTAGAACATCCTTATTTACCTTTTAAAGCCTACTCTGGCATGACCTTTATGTGCGCTCCCAACAGTCTTGGATCCTTGGAACTGCTTGGATTGAAGAACTCACCTTTTATATTTAGATACGTCATCTCGCGGGCTTGAGAAAAAAACCTTCTTTTGGATAGGATTTTTACTCACCCCCCCCACTTCAAGTACTTAGGATGCGCAAGCAGGCTCGACCAGAGGGAGGAGGGCCATCCACCAATATAGTATCGTCGATGACTTAGCCCAGTCACCTGCCGCTATGTCTTTGTTAGAGGTTCTTCAGACCTGCCCTTCCCTTCTCAAAAGAAGGCGTTACTATCCACTCACTTTGGGAGCTATTGATCCGCCAGACTCCAGGTTGATGGTCTTCGACTTGGATAAGGCTGACCCACGTATGCTATCGTCAATTGCGTTCCAGGTTTCGGTTTCTATTCGGAACTTGGTTATCCATCGGTGCATCATAGATGAAGGGGCATAGACTTCATCGACTTGCGTCATGTCTATTCATGTTTGGAAAAAGTTAGGATTCCCCTTAACTGTTGCCATCCTCTATCACTTTACGTACATACGATGGGCTACTATATACATTCTTTGGGCTTCACAGCCACAAGCACTTTTTCCAAGTGTTCCTATTGAATTGTCTGGTAAAACTTACCCTCAAGGAATATAAAGAAGAGAGTCGAGGAATGGAATGAAAACGTTTTGAGATGCAATTTTGTATATCTCAAACCATTGTTTATCCGGGGTCCAAGTAATAAGATGCATCCTAGTTGAGAAATATTCTTTTTATCTAGTAAAACGCTTGATTTTCAAATTTCCATAGCCTTTGCTTGTTGGGCCTGGACGCCTGAATCCATTGCATTGATTGGTATCAAGAAATAGCGTTTATAAAGGCCGATCCGATGAAAGATTTGAGGGTAGTTATAACCTTTCCTTATATCCTTTCAATATACAAGGAAGAACGTAGGAAGTGGGACAACCTGACTGGGACAACCTTATCCGGAAGTGGTATGAACGGGGAATAAAGGGGAGAACATACTGGGACTTTAACTGGTATGAACGAGGAGGATAGGCGAGAGTGCGGCAAGTCATAAGTAAGAATGAATCTTTCCCGGACAGTGAAAAATCTTTTACACCCCACCCCTTCCCAACTAACTTAGCGCCAGCCCCTCTACCTGGTGCCTGTTTCTTAGAGATGGGATCTTACCCGCCCTTTTAGCTTATTGAAAAAGGTGGGTCTTAGGGATCTTCTCTACGAGTCTTCTTTCTTAATGGCGGCTAGGATGGCTAGGATTTATGCCCCACCCTTACCAACTAACTTGGTGCCCCTTGTCCTTTTTTCAGATGGGAATCTCTACGATCCTCAACTTTCAATATTGGGCGGGTCTTTATATATGTTATTTCTCCATACTACCTTTTTTATTTATATACAGCGTTGTGCAGGCGTTCGGATAGATACAGCATTCACCTGCGTTCGAAAACAATTGATGACATCTTCGTACTTGGTACGGCACGACCAGTTTTATTACCTTTTGTCAGAAATAGTAATTTATTTAAGCCCTACAGCTACCAATTACAACTTGGCGTACGCGTACGTATTCACGAACCTTTTTATACTGGCTTGCTCCATTAACTGAACTTTCCACATTGTACAGACGTTCAACAGAGAGACAGAGCATGGGCGTTAAACTACACACTTGCTTTACCGAATCTGGCTGGGTACTGCACTGATAACAACCTTCTAATCTCTCAAGTTCAGGCAGGCTATGACCAGCACCAAAGTCTAAAGTGAAATAAGCAACAAAAGCAAGAGGCGCGAAGCAAACGTGGCTAGATATGTTCAATTTTAGAGTGATAACCTGGCCTTTAAGCGGGAAATTAAGGAGTGGGTGGCGTTGCGAATGCTTCATTGACTAGCCCTGACCCGATTAATAGAAGGGGTCTGTAGCAGTCAGTACCGACTAAAGAATTAATTCAAGAAGTTATATAGGTAGAACAGGTGTATAACTTATGAGGTTCAGGCATTATAGGTAAGTCTATTCCTACCCAGTCCAGTGGGTTCTAATTAATGAATCGTATGGGCCTCCTCTGGTAACAATAGTTAATAGCGGCGGTACCCAGAAGGTTTTATGGGGTACCCAGGAGTAAATGTATTAAGTAAGTGTGATTCCAGGCTGGTAATGTTGTTTGTATTGAAAAGCTCGTGACCAATGCTTGCTTTAAGTTCAGATAAGGGATCCGTTCTATTCTCTAAAGGGTTAATACGCCCACCCAGGTGGATAGCATGCACTCACTTCAGTAAAGAGAAATAGACTCCTAGTGCCAACCCTACAGAACATCCCTGGCTGAAGGCAAAGGTTGTAACTTCACTCCGTGCCTCTTTCTCAGCAGGTCCAACCCTCGTTTAGGCGCGGGTGCATACCAAGCACTACAGCCCTAGCTCACGGAGTACCGGTGCTAACCAAGCATTCTATCTATCCACAGCGGCTAGTCCCATCCCATCCGAGGCGGCTCCCATCTCTACCAATCGAGACAGACTTATTCCAGGTGGATTTTCACCAACCAATAGAGACAAATTCCGGTGCATACTTTCTGGGGCAGACTATTCGACCTATGAGAGGGGCATACTCCGCATCCGAACCAATCAATTAAGTATCCCAACCAGTCTATTGGGCAGGATCTCACCATCCGAACCCAGCGAGGTGATGGTGCGGACCAATCCTCCCATACACAACCCGAGGTGGGGTTCTCAAGAAAGATTGAAGACCAATGGTAAATTCAATAGTTAAAACCCGGCCTTACCTGGATGGTAAATTAGAATCTGTTCACTTGGCCTATCTATCTAGAAATTCATAAAGCTAATAAGGTTTAGAAGGAAGGAGGAGGAAGCCTCACCTACCTACTCATTAAGACTCACATCGAGGGAAGATGATTCATTCCACTCCGTGCCTATTCATACATTAAGAAGCTGGGGAAGGTAAGGAACTCAGCTACCTGCTACTCCATTCAGCTAATAAGAAGCTAGGATAGGTAGGGGAAGAAAGGCTTATACCCGCACTCCACTCAGCTTAGATAAGAAGGTAAGGTTCTCCCTAAAGTTCTTTAAGGTTCTCCCTAAGTTACTAGACCAGGGATAGGAACTAGGTTGAGCCATTCACGCTGCTCGGGTTGTTTCTTTCATGTAGTTCGGGTTGAACCATTCACGTTGGTCAGATTGTTTCTTTCATGCTGGTAAGCTTGTTTCTTTTAGGCAGGTTCGATAGTTTCATTCATGCTAGTCAGGTAGTGCCAGTCAGGGAGGTAGGTTATGTAGCGCCAGCGTGAGGGGAGGTGCACCCATTAGGAGTTGTAATTGATGAGATTGATGGATAATAGAATTCCCAATTCAACCGCATACCGACCGCCATTACCCCCGCATTAGAGCTAGAACAACGCATTCTCATTCCCCTGGAAGCTACTGCCTACACCTCACCCCATGAGATATGATTATTATACTGCTTGCCCGAAGAAGGATCGCTGCCGATAGCCTACCGGGGGAAAAATAATGGATGGATTATTTCGATGATGGACGAGTACCGCTAGCGCTCGATACCCACATGAATAAGGTACAACGGGCGGAAGGATAGAGTACACAGTTAAGCAATGGT
This sequence comes from Larix kaempferi, assembly GCA_027924585.1. Lineage (NCBI taxonomy): Eukaryota > Viridiplantae > Streptophyta > Pinopsida > Pinales > Pinaceae > Larix > Larix kaempferi. Next base: position 19,253 of record BSBM01004175.1, read on the forward strand.
GGTCGAAGGAAGACACGGGCTTTCGCCAACATACAGAGCTGAGTTGGGTTAAGCCGCTGGAGAGATTTTGATTCATGGCCAACATCAACCGACACTGTGATAGTCGTTGTCTTCATTCGTCTAGCGTCTTGCCTCACAGAAGGCACGTCACCGGGTACCCTAACAAAACGAGCAGGAGAAATAAGAGGATAAACCCCTTCAACTAGTGGGGGGAGGCCTTGTAGCCTAAGAGAACACCGGGGTTGAGAACTCGAGTTTCTATTTAGCCAAATCTATTCTTTAATGCTTCTCAGTTTTTTACTTCCAAGAAGGAAAGGAAGGGAATAAGGCCAAGTATTGAGAGAAAGCTATTATATTTACATTTTCGTGTCCTGAAAACAAGAATTTGAACCTTATATGATACTTTCCAACTTACATTTGAAAGTGAATATTTTTTATTTTGGAATATTTGCTCACTACGTCTCACACTGATAGGCGGGATGCCAAAGCTAGGATTGGATAGTCCTGCTTCTTTAACCTTACAACTCCCACTTTTATGCTTCACCAGAATAATATTAACTGCAGGCTTTATCCCCTTAGAACTGAAACCCGCCTTCCACCACCCGACTTCCTTCTCTATAAACGCCGCCCTACTTACCGCCTCGAATCAGATACCTGGGATATTCTATATTGAGACCTGCCCGGGAATATTATCGATTTATACCCCGATTTCGATTGCCGTATATCTCTTCTTGCGAACTGGATACAATAAAATTTGACACAGCTTGCTGGTTTTGAGTTCATTCTGGCATTGGCCAATTGTTACTTGCTTCGACGAGAAGTTTACTGACCGGCAGGCTGGTAAAAGAAACAAACGGCGGGCGAAAGGGCTTTGCGGGCTTTACGAACACGGCTGCTGCTCGCTGATCGAATCCGGGCTGGGATAAGAAGAGCCGGGGCTTGCTAGGTGTTTATGCGTGTATGACCGTGGGGTAGGTGGTTTCCAACAGACCGGACAAACAGCAGGCGACCTTTCAAAGTTTGCTGACTTAATGATTTGGTTAGCCAAATGGAAAGTTTGCTTGTTAGCTGCGGAGGCTGGGCTTGTAAACTCATTGCCTAAAAGCTCTTGTCAGTGCCTGAACCTATGGGGTCGGTGCAGCTAGAACCTATGGTTTAAAGAACCTATCCGGTCAGTGCCAAGTAGTCAGTGTGATAAAACCACCTATACTCAGTTACCAGTTCGACGTGCGTGATAGTTGGACGTGCCCCATTGTATTTGCTAAGCTTTCCGTGCCCAGTTGTCTGTGCCAGTTTCATTCCACCGTGCCCAGGGAGTTTCATTGACAGGAGGATAAGGGTTATGCTCACCCGTAGAGTGATTGATTGCCTACATATTTGGCCCAGGCACCTAGTTCGCTTGAAACAGCTCTAAAAAAAATTATTATTTTGTTTTTATAAATCTCTGGAGGTATTAAACTTCACTTTTTATTACTAAAATTTGGCATTTCATTATGTTTCTCTATAATTGGCTGGATTTTTTAGATTATTGCTTTTAGGAGCGCCTTTATGCCGCTGCTATAACGTTTGGCGATAAGATAAAGTCAGAGAGATGAAATATAGAGATATGGTATTCCGGGAGGGAATAGGTGCCATTCAATTCAGGGAAGGAAGCTCTATAAAGTCATTAGGGTCAGTCAGGGAGGGAGGTTGAGCCACCATTTTTGGGTCCGAATATTTAGCCTTGCTGGTTACTTATGAGCATATCAATTAAGAATAATTTCATTGTTTTGATTTTTCTTGATTTAATAAATCATTTTGGTCTAATAAAAACTAATTTTTATCGGGTCGGATGTCTATCTTTTTCTATCCATCGTCGGGGCACATAAATGTATTTTCTTATTTCGTAAGAATGCCATTGTTATAGACAGGATGGATTATTTTGCTTTTAACCTCACAAGTAAGTCTCTCACCTCTTTAGTCGTTCGCTATAAGCAAGCCAAGAACCAGGAACAGAAGCTGGAAGCCTTTTGCCTATAAACTTTTGCCTGGGACCGAGGGAGGGCGCCTATATAACACCTTGAAACTCATATTGAACCACCTTCTGCCTTTTAATCACCAAGTCTCACAGATATATAGATGCTTCACCAGGTACAACAGAAGAGGATGCCTTTCAACTTGACAGAACCTTTTATACTCACTTTTATTGAAGTGCACATACCTGTTATACCTGACTTTACCTGCTACTGCTTTCACCCTAGTAATTTGAAATCTAATTTTTTATGGTTGGTTGGCTAAAGATGAGAGACTAAAAGCTTCCCGGCTTAAAATAAATAACCTCCCGAGATATATCTAAACCCACCCGGAATAATAATGAATGTTTTCCGAACGTGGTCAAGAAATACAGTAAGGAAGAGGTGGGTGCTTTTACATTTCTTCTTTACCTTTCGACTTCGACTTCTGCTTCAACCTTTCCAACTTCCCTCCCAATGAAGACTTCCTCTTAGGCTTCTTCGACTACTTTCCCTTGCTTGGTGCCTTTTAGCTAAAGCTCATGGTTCATGGCGTAAGGTGACTATGGCGTACGGTTTCGGTGAATGTATCATGGGTGGGCTGGACTGCTCGGTTGGACTGCAGCGTTTGGCTGCTCGGCTTGGATACTTGGCTGGAGGCAGCCATACATATATCTTGAACATCGAACCTTTACATCGACCCTCCACCTCGACCTATACTGCTACCGAACCAGAGAACTCTTCCTTTATATTGACCCTCTACGAGGAGCCAACCATAGTCCTTGAACCTGCCCCTAGAACCTTGAACCTCTACCCTCGTCTATAGGAATCCATAGCACTCTAACTCTGCCTATAAATGGAACCTCTACGGAGGAACCCTAGCAATCGCGACCCTATAAAGGTATTGGCCCCAAAAATGGGAAATTTGTAATATAAAAGGTGGCCTATGCAAGAGCCCTATCGAGGCCTATCCGGATGGTAAATTAACTATAGACGGGTAGCAAGAGATAGATTTCAGGCAGGGTTTGGGGAAAGCAGCAGACTCATCCAATAAAATCCAATCAAGCATGGCTGTTTGGGTAATTATAATCATCCTCTCCCCCTATAACTCCTCATTGATTTCCTACGCCTACTCAACATGGACAAGGCTCCATGGCCTTTGGTTTCAAAGGCTAAAGGCATCCCTTGATCAATAGATTACATAATTTTTTAGGAGCAGGTAAAATAGAGAATAGCGATCCTTCTACGTCAGGCAAGCGGTAGCAATAAACATCCATCTTTCAACCAGGGCTATTTGAACAAACAGGCTCCTCTCCCTGGGCGGCCTTCGCACTATCTCCTTCAAATTTGGATCTGCTCCCGCGCTCAGACGGGCCCACCCAGCTGAGGGATGGATATAAGAGAAGGAATAGAAAATATAACTAACTAACTTACCCCGGGTGTCATTGGACTTCACTTTCCTCGTTCAGGGCAAGATCTTTCTCTTTCCTTATATATGAAATTACTTCATAGTGCTTCTGCCTGTACAACCATATTTAGCACTATGCTCCTAAATTGGTAATCAATAATATATATATATAATATATAACATGTTGTTGTATATCGTTCTTGATGTGATGGTTCGTGTAGTTCCGTCTTGTTGGTAAGGAAGGCATCATTATAAAATATATAAAGTTGACCTATATTTATGAGATATGCTTTGATTAAATCAGAGCGTTTGAAAAAATTAAACAACTCTTTCAAATCTATCGACTGCGTTCCTCAACCCACTGCCAAAATGGGGAAGGAAAATACTACTTTCACCTAGCCACTATATATAGATAACACATGTGGGATCCACTCTAAAGAGCGCGTTCCCCTGCACGGGAGAGATGATAAATTTATTGTCACCCCTCTAAGCAATAGTTTGCTTTAGCCAAACCAGCATTTCATAAGCTTTTTCAAATTTATGGAACCAACCCCACTTGCTTGCCTTGAGCCAAGAATAATGGCATGCTATGAATCCCCTGCCTTATCTCGGTTTCCAAATGCTTTACCCACCAGAATAATAAATGACCTAGTTGCCCTATACCTTTTTAATACATGAAGCGAGCGCTTAGAGGGTTGGTACTACTATATACTTATATGGGCAGATTAACTTTTATTCCCCAGCCCTAGATCGATACCGAGATCTTGATGAAAATAAATAATCCAAATGTAAAACAAGTTTTGTATGTCGGGGCTGGTCCGGTAGATTAAAAAAGCTTACCAAACACGACATGTGATAAATAATAATTTGGCTTAGCCGGTTCGTAGGCATATTCATCCACCGGGTGGGTTATCGAACTAGCATTTTGCAGTATCTCTAATTAATGTATACAATATTTTAGACCCCAGGCGCAATAGCGGTGAGGCACGAAATTAAAGATCTTCATCTTACCAGGTGGTCCGGTCGATACTTTACAAGGCTTCTCATATTATGAAATAGCCTATTTCAGGCTGTTTACCTATATAGCTGCAATGAAATATTTTGCTTTTTGGGTTCCGCGAGCTGCTGCTGCTCGCTAGATTGATTAGTCCAGGTGATCTTGCCAGTAGGCTATAGGCACGCAGGGAGGATGAACTAGAGCTGATCCCAGTAATAAAAAGGGTTAGTCACAGCCAGGTTTGCACTATTAGATACCCTCTTATGTTCCCCCCATATATACATATTTAACTACTTGCATTAGACCCATATGTTTATCCCTATACAATACCATATGGGTTTTATACCCATTTACCCATATCTCCTCATTAGATCCATATATCTAACTCCCTGGTTGTTGTTATAAAGCCAACTAACTCCTCCATAGAGGACACGACTGGTTGTTCCATATGGCCCGGTTTTATATATTATTTATAGAGAGAGAGCCAGAGATTACTAGTTTTACGTATATACCCGGTTAGTTATATAGCTGACTCCCTGGTTCCATGTTGACTGCTTGGTCCATCTTCCCCGGGAGGCTCAAGGGGCAAAGGCCTGCGAGGCGAAAAGAATAGTGATTTATTCTTTCTAGTGAGTGGTCACATAGGACAAGCGGCTGGCTGGGATAATAGTTGTGTAACACATAGGTGGAGGTCAGGCGGCGGGACAACGAAAAAAAGTAAAGGGCTGGCAAAAGACAAAACAAGATATGTGGATGGCCATTAGGTGAGGACGAGGAAACAAAAAGACAACGCCTATCCAATAGAGATAGTTCTTTCCGCTTACGTTGCTTGAGTTCCTTCTACCCAAGACTTATATGAGTTCTTTTTATCCTTGACGAAGGGAAGTTAGTCTATCGCTTACTTACAAATATTATTTTACGGGGTGGGAACAACAGAAGGACACAAACCTTAGAATTTGCTGCCTGCTCGAGCCTAGAGCCACTGTTGAGTAAGAATATAACCGCCCCAAGAAGTACGTCTGGTACACCCATATTGTGAAAATGATCTCCACAACGGGTCAATTATCATCATTTTTAACCGGTAAACAGTCAGCCCATAGTTGAACAATACCAGGAGGTGAGGTTACCCCCGCTAGCCAGGATAAAGAATTTTTTAAGAGAAGTTTTAGTTTAGTAAATATAATTTGGAATTTATTGTTCTGAAGAGAAGTTGTGAAGCGATACTTGTGAATACTTTCCCATTATTTAGTGATTTATTTATTGAGTGATTGAGTGATACAGTCTTCTGAGAGGGGACAGATCTTCTAATAGGGTCACAATTGGACAGTCAGGTAGGTGCGGTTACACAAGTGGTTACACTACAGGTATTTATAGATGTTGGCTTTTACTTGATTGACTGATTGATTTAATTTGATAGATGCACAGTTAAGTGAGTGCGTACGGTCCCACGGACGGAGGGCCAACAGATACAACCCGACGGAGGGAGGGAAGTAAGGGGAGGCCAGCAGACATGTAGAATGGATGGGGCCTCTATAGATAAAAGGGTTCATACAATAATTATTATTCTTCCTATTGGCAGGGACTTATCTCAATGGACTGTTTGGAGGAGAAGCTAGGGCGGGTGCACCTCAAACTGGCACAACCTTATTACCTGCCTACCTGCCTGCATGAATAAAACTATTGCAGACCTACGTGAAATAGAGGTTATACACCTATCTTCTCTACCTGGCTCTATCCTCCTTACTCTAGCCTTATTGCCCAAGGTTATAGCAGCAGATCCATCTTGCTCAACCTCGAAGCAACAAAGGAAACTTTAGAATATATATATATATATTAGTGAACTCAACTCTGTGCCTGTCATTTCTCTAAAGAGGAAGGATATAGAGACTAATCATGGATAAAATTGTATCTTCCTAAAGAGGATCCAATCCAAGGAGCGGAGCAGAAGTCAGCCCACGAAGCAATCTCTAAGAAGCGCTAGCGCTCGCTATCGGGTGGTTCTGTGTGCTGCTTTGCTGTCATAATTAGAAAGAGTATCCCTCCGGGCTTTCACCCGGGCCCAAGAAGAGAAATAGTGCTACCCCTCTACCCACAAAGACCTACCTTGCCACCCTTACGAAACGAACTGCTTTCATAGAACCGAATCTATGATGACGCGGCGGGGTTTTTTAAAAACGGATGGATATATACCTGCCGCCAAAAGACAGAACGCTTCGCTTGAATAATAACCCGACCTACGACGAATCTTAATTTTTATAGAAGCTATCTTGCTGCCTTCGACCTCATCAATACCTTGCCGCCAGAAAGAAGACCTACGACGAAGAAATAAGCCTGGCACGAGGGTGATAGGTAACAGTTAGGTGAGAACGTTGAGGTAGCTGTGGCTATATAGGGGTTTGCTACATACAACATTTGACTAGACGTTAGGCTGGCTTGACAAACCACCCCACCAAATGAAAGAGATTAAATTTCCCATGTTCCCCACCGGAATAAAGATAGGGGCGAGAACAAATGCCTACACATAATCACAATTGACCGGGGTACCAACAGACATAAGGAGGTTTTCACTTACTAGCTGCCATAAATATTCCTCCTTGAACCTTTATGAAACCCCTAGAACTTACTGCTACAAAACCACACGGTCATCACTTACGTATACGCGTCCCACAGCTACTCCGCATAGAGAGCGCCTATAGCCTTTATGCTCCCACGCATAGCTGGATCTCAGATGTCACATACTAGAAGAATAATAGCTAGGAGGTCATTGTAAATAGCCCCTCCCATCATTTTACTTATTAACGAACAGAGACAGCAGGACCTACCCTACCAACACACATCCTCCGCCATAGACAGTAGGTTTTATAGAAGTTATCATCAGTTTATATCCCCCGTGCCCAGGAGGTGTTGTGCAAAGGTGACCAGTTCTACGTGCCCCATATTCGCCAAGTTTACAAGTAGTAGTGTTGTCTGTGTCCACCAGTTGTACGTACTCATAGTCTGTGCCCAATAGTCCGGGCCTTTAGGGCAGTGCCGCCTTTAGGGTAGTGCTTATTACAGTATCATTGAAAGGAGGTCGCCATAGACAGGAGCTAGTTGATCCAGGATTCGCTGGTACTCAACGCTGGTACTCGATCCCAAGAGTATATTCCAGGTTGTTATATTCTTTCCTGTTTGCGAACTGAGGATGCTTGTAATTGCCTCTATGCTCACTTTTCTTACACGTGCCCCAGCCATCATCAACGCACTTACCACTACGGAAGTTCCTACCTTGACAGTATGGAATGAATGAATGACGATGCATTACATCTGATGATTCACTGCTTCATATGGCATCCCACATAGCCAACAACCTACAGAGTCACCTGACATAGCTTACAGAAGCACCCCCACATAGAAAGTCCCGTTCAACAGACCTAAAAGAGGAGCCCCCATCGTGTCGAAACAGTGACAACACCTCAAGTTACCTATCTGCGCAGTAAGTACTAAGAGCTTCCCACTAAAAGCTGTAGTCTGTAGAGTCTCTCTGCTTATAATTAGCTGTAGTGAACTCTCCTAACAGGTTCCGCTACATTTGTAGATTCCTGCCCGTATACATACGTGGTAAAAGTCCTATCAAATGTAAACTTATTTATATCCTATAAATGATTCCTCTCCTTGCGTAGAAGTAACTTTTGGCGGTGTTTTCGCTAACCCAAGACACTTAATTATCCTTCGACCTCTGGTGGTCATTCTTTATTGTCATTATGCTATATATTCCAGTCATTCTATATAATATATGCAATTACGCCCTTGATTTCGGGAAGAAATAAAAGGATAACCTTACTTGAGCTATCTCTTTGAGGGGAATAAATGTATCATGTCGGTAACTAGAAAGTTAATAAAGAGAAAACACCTAACCTAAGTTATATTCCCCAAGTCTCTGGTTCTACGACGGATCTATGAAACGTAAGCACTCGTATTCAGTAAGCTGATCGTAAATAGATAGGCAGAGATATATTATTTGCCGTAGCGGTGCTTAAATATCTTTCCGACTGAATGCATAACCTTACTAAGTATAAGTAACTCCCCGACCAACACTATATTCCTCTTTATTACATAATATACGTGCATATATAAACAACACAATAAGCAAAAGCACCCTCTCCCACGCTCTCCCTCCATCCGGCGGGTTCTATCTAAGTTAGCCCTCCGTACCGAGGACCATCACCCCTATATGAAGAAGAGACCATCCATCAATCAAATTAACTGATTACTCCTCGTTGGGCTTGGCTTAGTTGCATCTGCTTCTGGGACTGGGGAAACTGGTTGAAATAATTCCATTTAAGATGACCCTGGTAATGCTGTTCCTTAAACTAATGAAGCTGGTTCAACTGGGAATACTTGTTATGCTGTTCCTTCTGTTTATGGAAATGCTCTTGGAAATGAGGGGATATTGGTTCTTCAACAGCTTATGGAAATGCTTTTGGAACTGATCCTGGTCGTGAGGCTGCTGCTACTTGGTCGGCTCTTTATTCAATTATTGATGTTGGTTCAACTGTTGGGACTTATCCGGGAACTTTTTATTCAAATGCTGGTGTTGGGACTCCTTGTGCTGCCAGGAATGATATAATATGTGAATCTGCTTGTTCAACTGGGAATGCTGATTCTGCTCTTTATGCTGCCGGTAATGCTGCTCCTTCAACTGATGATGCAAATGCTCTTGGAACTTATGATGGGAATTATGCCCCTTTAACTGCTGCTCTGAAAACTTAGGAAGCTGGGAATAATCTTTGGCTTAGAATACCGTTTCAAATGACTGCTGGTCGTTCTGCTGCTTGTCTTGGGCCTCCTTGTGCTGGTGGTCATAATGCTGTCGGGAATGTGGATAATGACCCGGGAACTGAAGTGACGATTGAAAAATTAATAATAGAATTAATAGAGACACTCTCTTTTTGCTATTTCTTTGATGAGGAACTTATTCTCCTCTCCTCTCGGCTATTGAAGAACTTATCTATTTTTTGTTGTAAACTTGGAATGGGTGGTGTAGTTAGGGGAATGGTTGCTAAATGTCTAACCTCCCTCTGGCCGCACCTTACCTTTCAGCCAGCACCCGTATCAGAATCCAATAAGTATCCGTGCACTTCACTCACTCTCTCGGGTCTGTTTCGATCCGTCCGTAGTCCCCGCTCTGTATCTGTTGGCAATCCAATCAATAAATAAAAAAGATAGCGAGCCCGCAATAAAATAAATGGGTTGCGCACGGTGAATCAACATGTATATGAACAAACTATGTCTCTCTCTCTCGGTGTGTCTAGGTTGGTGCGGCAGGTTAGTCACCATCGTTTTCAGGTTAGTACCATTGTTATGTAGCGTAAAGCTTTTTTTTTTCGGCCAGCCCAGCCAGATAGGAGCAATCCATGGGTTCCGTAGCGTTCAGTTGTTAGGTAGGAATATTACCAGGGTTCTGTTAGGCTGGAAGGATTAGTTTAGGAAATGGATGCTCGCTACCAACCACACCTAAGATGGAGACACAGTATATCTAATGTCTGGTGGAACATGGGAACTATCAAAATAGAAGGAAGCCACCGTTTTAAAATCACTGCATTAAGCCGTTCACAGAAGCCGTTTCACGGCATGCACAAAGCCATTGACTGCATGTCCCTACCTAGCCCCCTTAAAATTGTTGCTTGGTCGAGCCTCAATGACATCCCTGCTCACTACTAATAGGGGTAAACTTCATTAAATGGTCATGTTCCGAAACCATAATCTCCATTTTATTGCCCTGATGAACTATGCCTGATCCAACTCAATAAAAACGAGTTTATCCAAGTAAAAATCACAAATGATAATTTTTTTTTGCAATTTTTGATTAAACCCCATTGGCACCGACCAGAGTTTCTTCATGTATCGACGCTTAGATGCAATGAGAGTATCAAACCCATCCCGGTAGCCTGCCCCATTCAACTAGTGCAGTTGAATAGCGCAGCAGCAACATTGTATTAGCCCATATTGTTATGCCATGCTGGTACCAGGTTCGACATCCTTAGATTTGTCAAGGATAGGGAAAAAGGGTTTCGCGAATCAATATTTCTCTGGTTGGGTAGCTGGTTGGGAAAAAAGTACTAATCACGGTGACTCGCACTATGGCCTAGGCACCTTCACGCTGTGATATCGATATCTTCCCGACCAGATAGGTTGTTACTGCGATAAGCGCACGCAGCCTTATTTAGTTCATCAATTTCGCTGCAAACCTCCCCCCCCCCCCTTAGGAAGTTGGTTTTATCTCGGGCGGGCGGGTTACGATAAGCAGCATATTATACGATATTATGCAATCCGATACTTGTTGGTTCAACTTGAATATTGAAATATTCGGTCGGTTAGCGAACTGATTTTTCTAAGTCCATTTATTCCAAGTTTCACTGTCAGATATCCAGTCCCGTAAGCGATGAGTGTTCGTTCGAACCTAATAGTGCGAAAATAATCACCAAATATGGGAGAGCATAATCTCATAAGTAACGCGAAGATCTCAAAATAGCAGCTATCTAAGAAATTACGATGCTGTTAGAGTGAAATAGAATCTTTAATTTGCTCAAAATTGGAATAGATATTATAGCCCTTTCCGTCAGCTGCCGCTAGTTAAGAAATAGTTTTTGCCCCTTACGTTAGGTTACCCTCTCCCTCCACCACTTTGTCGAGTATACCATGAAGAGAAAGGGAAATCCGCTGTTTTGTCAGCCTACTTTCAGGAATTTCATTTCCAACAGTAGAGTCTCGAGAGGCGGGCGTAGAGGCAAGTCAAGAAGAGAGCTAGCTGAAAGCCCCCAAATAAGTAAATTAGGATATGCCGCAAGCAGGCGAGACCAAAGGGTTTAGCAGCACTCTTCCCTCATCCTAGAGTGAGAAGGTACAGGGGTGCCCGCAAACTCCATACTTGTATAAGCAGGGCTCTAAGTGGTAACATGAGACCCCAAGAAGTTAATACGTGGTACCCAGAATACTCGATAAGGCGATGGATAAAGAAAGGTTTATGATGCCATACTTGGTACTGGAGTCTTTCCTGGCTGATAGGGTTGTTGTGCCTGGATAAGAATGGCGAAAAGGCTTTCTAACAATTTGGCCATTTAAGAACGTTATATCCTAGAAGTTCTGACGATCCAACTCCTACTGGCTGTTCCTGTGCGCCACCCACTCCACTTCCTGTCTGTCATTGTGGTTCGCATAGAAGAAAGGGATTTTTCATCCTGTTCGAAGTGCTAGCCCAGCCAAGCAAAGCCTTCCTTCCAATGTAAGGGGTCCAGAAGTATTTAATCAATCAAAGAAGTTTTCACGACCTACCGATCCAAGACTGTTGGTAACTCTCTCTGTCCAACCAACTGCCGCCATTGCCATTGCTTTTTACCTCTGCAAAGACTCTATACTTTTATTGACACTTGCCTTCTCTTATTGACTTTATAATGCTATACCCCAGCCCCTTTGGAGGGCTTTCAGAATGGAACCTTACCTTACTATGGATAGCCTCTGAATGTATTTGGAACCAACCCCTATGCTCCATTTATGCCATTACAATTACTCTTGGCAATTACACCACCTTACTATAATTTCAATAATTTATTTATAAACTACATAGAATTTGTTTATTTGTTATTTTGGAACATACATTATATAATTTAACATGACAAGTTGTTCCCCCATTCCCTCGTACCTCGGTAAAGTCCCTCCGGTCGTCTAGATGCGCGAGTCCTTGTGGTGGATAGGTGCGAGTCTCTCAACACTCCATGATTATTGTTATTGTGGAAGCCACCCTTCCTTTAAACCTTTCACACCTTACTAAGGAAGGCAACAGATGCACTTGGCAGAAGCAATCACGCAAAAGCAATTACATCCTGCACTAGGGAAATGTAAGAAATGCCCTATTTATTTTAGTTATATGAGACTTCAAGGGTAACAATTAAACGACTGGCTTGGGCTGTAGGAAGGGAAGCAGCTGCTAATAGGGGAAGGAGAGATCAAACCCTTCTTCTATGATATGGTATTAATGGGGTTATAGTACCTTTTTACCTCTACAAGGACTCTACTTATTTGACTTGATACTTGCCTTTGTTTATTTACTTTATAACGCTATACCTTGGGAGGACTCAGAATGAACTTACCTTTTAGTTAGAAGGTTTTCTTTCTTTTAAATGGGCACATTCCATGGAGAGCTAGAGATGTATAGATATCTTAGATATGATGGATTGAACATATAACAGCGTAATGGGCAAGTTAAACGTCTTGATGCGAGTCTCAATGGATTGATGAACGGGATATGGCTTTGACCATAAACTGAATTATTTCTCACTTTGATTACCCACCATAGGAAATTAAAGTAGGGAACTAAGAAGGCTATTACTACTGTAAGTAGAGCTATTAAACACCATACAGTAAGGAGGCACGTATATATGGAAGAACAAGTTAAACGTCTCGATGCGCATATCATATGTGAAAACGTATAGATTAAATATTGTATATTTGGAATTTACTTTGTTTATAAACAAAAAGGGGGGGGAAAGGCCATAAAACTATTATCCACAGAAATAAGAATATCATATATTATATATTAACACCTAGGCTATGTGTATAATTGTTATAATAGCTGGAGTACAAAGAAATTGAAACCTAACCTCCTCCTGCATGTGTAAACCAACCTCACCGTGGAAACCAACCGTGTAACCTCGAGCTAATCGTGTAACCTGTAACATGTAAATTGCAATCATGTGTAACCAGCCTATACGTGTAATCTCGAATCAAGCATCGAACAAGCAACCAGCCCTTTGTATCCCCGCCCTGGTGAGTATCTGTAGGAACCAGGTTCCGTCAGTGTAAGGTCAATAGGAAAAGCTGTAGAAACTATGTTCCATATCGTAAGGTCAAGACATGTTCACACTATCAAAATGACCTGGTCCCTGGGCGTATAATTACTATCCCTATAGGCGCCACTTTTCATTAGTTCATTTACCACAATTTACGGGCGCGGTATGGCGGCTGGCGTCTTTGGTCGCCCTTGCTAATAGATTGGATGGGGTATGCCCCTTTCTGTTCCGATTGGGGAGGCAAGGCAGGGTCGATAGCTTGTAATGGAGAAGGCGATCCTACTTTGCCTTTTTACAGGGGTGGAAAGAGGAAATAAAGAGAGAGCACAGACCAAAGCAAGATGAAAGAAAGCGCTCCAAAGTTCACTTTGAAAGCAACTAACGTTGGCATTGAACTGCACCATTTAATATAAAAACAGCCTAATTCATTCCACCCACTTCAATGAAATATATCAGACCCAGACTGATAAACCAGGATAATTGAGCATAAGTCCCAGCATAACACACTTTTGTACCCACCCACAAAGACACATTTAGCCGGCAGCTATCCAGCCATCCATTTGTTTTATTCTCCCAGCTCGCCCGTCTTGTGCCATTTATTCTCCTAGCCCGGTTTGATTCTCCCGGCCAGCAAGACTATTAATCCTAGCTTTGCAATCTTGCCTAGCTGTGTGGTCGTAAAAATGCCATTATTAATTTGATAAAACATCACTTTGGATTTGAAGTTGTAGTTCTGCTCGGCATGTTATTACGCAATTATTGCAATAAATAAGTAATTAAACGAAAGTACTTAAACAAGTTTGGTTTTAACTGGAAACTATATTTTTCACTTTTACCCATGTATGATCTCCTATGATTGGCTATTACAGTTTCCAGTAAGGAGCCCAGCTATGACCGACTTACAATGATTGTATCTCGGCAACCATCAATTGGCACCTCCTGAGGATCTACACTTGGCATTGAATACCGGCATTGAGTGCCTCAACACCTGGGATAAACTTTGGAATCGAGTACCGACAGTCCTGTCATCAAATGCATAAGAAAAACCTGGCTGGAGTACCAAAATATAGTGAATAAATGGCAATCATAGGTAAACTTCCTGAAAAGGTAATGTTCATTAACAAGAATCTCCATTTAATTGCCCGATGATAGGATTCCTCAAACCCATCAAAATTAGGTTGTTACAAAGGTTGCGGAGCTGCTCGACCATAAGGGAGAGGCAAAATGTAAAATGATAATGTTTTGTGAAATCAGTTTAAAGCCTTGGTGCCTTCGACGAATCTAGGCCCTTTATAAAAACACTATTCGGGCAAGCATCATCTGCCTTACTGGCTATTGACCACACCCCTTGAGGAGGCTATGACTACCAGCTATTAGCAATGACCTTATTAAAGTATTATAAATGAGCAGGCAGTGTTTACAGTGTAAAACCCCCCGTACCGTGCTCTACCATATCGTGAGGGGTACGGCCTCTCCGCCGGGTATGGTTTGAAAGGGGCCTTACCCTCATATCTCGGAAGACTAAAGGTGGGCAGAAACAAATAATCCAGCTCCTATCGTCAATTGGACTCTGCTCCTCCAAATTGTGTTAATCAACAAGTGTCAAAGCATGTATTAAATATACTGGATGTCTTATGGCCTCTGTTTCACTTTTTGGACTGGACAACTTATTGTAATATAGTGGTAAGGTCTTATTCTCTGGTAAGTACTTATCTAACGTATGCTGGGTGGATTACTTACTCATATATCCTGTCTGCTCCTTCTGTTCAGCGGCAGAAATTGAAGTTTTTATCTCCGTTTCTTCGACCAACCCCGCTGTAAAATAAAATATAGATTTTTATTTCGCCCGAGCTCATCCCACCCCCCACAAATTACATCTAGCCATCCAGCTGTACCAGCCCAGATCATAAATCTGAGCAATCCTAGCTTTTCCACATCCCATCTATAAATAAACGCCTTTGCAATTATTCAAAAGAAAAGATCACTTCAATATTTTGACCATTTTATATTCTGGTAAGAGGTGCGTTTCCATAGTGAAAATGACCATGGTCAACTATAGAGGCTATATGGAGTGGATGGTATGGATCCATTGGGGTAGTTTTGAACTTAGGAATACCGCCATATACCACGAAATTCTAATTAATTGAAGTGGGGAGGTGTTTTGAGGACATAAAAATAAGCGTGTTGCTTAACAGGCAAACACGGGTGCTTCAGCAATAAGATAGTTGGAATCTTCATTACTTTTCAAACTTCCATCTGAGATGTAATGATCCGTTGACGATGCAAGGTACTAATGATGCCTCACTATTATTGTTCCTCTATCCTTAGCTTTGGGGCTTTAACTCTGAAAGGTAGTGAAAAAAAGGATTTCTAATTGCTTCTCCATTCTATATCCCTCCCGAGGATCCTATCTATCCTTCTTCATTTCCCTTGCAACTTACCTTACTTACGGAAATATCGATTTATAACTATTTGTCTACTCTATAAATGGAGAGATTAACTTTACAAAGCAACTTGACTTGTTAGCTTTTGGGCGAAAAAAGACTATCCATTATGTTCGAAATAACCTGAGCAAGGGCTGGTCGAACCCATTGGCTAATTGCTGGCTTTTTAGCCTTTGAGCCAGGGTGGAGTGTACAGGTGCTGGATGGAAACCTAGCTGGATAGATGGCGGGCTGCTCGGATAGACTTGGTTACTCGGCTTGGATACTTGGACTGGGCTACCTGTATCGGAGCAGGAAATAAGGGGTCGCTTGCTGTACTCCCCATAGGGGAGGGGGTAGACTGTTAAAGAGTTTGAAAAATAGTAAATCGCTTTATTGCCTATATATGGATACTTTTTAGTAGCAGCAACTCCGCGGTCAACCCACTGCAAAATGATGGATAAGTTATCCCTCTCATTAAAGATGCGGACAAGCAACGAAAGCTCTTCTACCAAAGATAGTAATTGGTCCACATACTACCCGGCCTTTGGGGATTGAAGGTGGGAAATTGAGATAGGAAAGTGGGCGTCGAGAGTTAGATAGAAAGGTTTTCACCTGCCCTAGAAAGAGTGGGAAATTCAGTAAGCAAACTGGGCGTATGCTCCTTCAACTTATTATGTCAATTTCCTGAAACGTTATCTTACGAGCCTTTATTTAAGTGGGTAATTTTGGTAACAAAAGTTGGCGTATACAGTAGCAGAACGACCAACAGTTCCTGGGTCAAAAGCCCCGGTTGGCCCAATCATTATTTCAGGATCATTTCAAGAAGCTAGGAGCATTATCCCCGACATAATCAGCATTTAAAAGAGCAGTTAATAAGCATTTGCATCATCATCAGTGAAAGTAGCAGCATCTCTCCATAAGCAGTAGAAGGAGCATCAAAACTATAAGTCCGAGCACCAGCATTACTATAAGCAGAAGCAGCAAAAGGAAGACCAGGATAATAAGAACCAGCGAGCAGAGCAGAGTATCACCAGCAGCACCAGTTTAATCAACACTAGTTGAACCAATATAAATTGAATCTTTTCAATCAACAGTTGAAGGAGCAGAATTCCTAGGGTCATTTCTATAAGCATTTGCATCATAAGTTGAAGTAGCAGCATTCGAAACAGCATAATCAATTGAGCCAGCAGCGTAAGCCCAAGCATCACAAGCAGCAGTGGTTGAAGCATTATTCCCAGTAGCGTAATTTCCAGCCCAAGCAGAAAAGCATCATTTTAACCAGCAGTACCAGCAGTTGAATCCTCATTCCTGGCAAAAGCAGCATCAAAACAATAAGTCTAATAATGAATCACAACTTTCATGACAAGTACATGAGACTTTTATTATCCTCCATGTGTCAAGCGGCATAACTGGCTCTCTCTAATGATCTGCTGCCCAGGGAAGGGTAGTTTAGTGTGGAAACTATTTTAGTACTGAACCGGATTTGTTGAATTAAAATAGCTTAGTTTGGCCTCCGGATTTCAATCATGGGAAGGTGCCAAAGCCATCACCCTTTCGATTCCCGTCCTTCCTGACTACCTGACAGCCTGACTCACCTAAGCGTACCCGGTACTGTTGTATCCTGCCCTCCCTGAAACCCATGCAGCATACATAAAAAAGCTCAGCGTGATTCACGCACTCGTGTCTATTCTCACTAAAAGGTTTGGTACTCATTATAAAAAGGTTTTACTCACTGATTAATCACTCGATGATTGTGATCTCTCTTGAACCTGGGTGGGCATTATCATGGGGATAAGCAATCAATATTAGTCCAGAAGTGTAACCCGTACTGGCTCGCCTTTACTAACCTAACTGTTCCGTCGTCCCTGATAAGACCTAACCGTTGAATCAGCTACAACGTTGGGATAAAGCACCAAGTCCGCTTGATACAGATTACAAAAAAACGGCGCTCTTATTTACTTAAATATTCTTATAAGGGGGCCTGTGGGATACGACTCCTCGCGGGATCTAAAATAAGTTATTCTTCGCATAAAGTTCCCGGGCGTTTCTCCATAGTAGGCACTGGACGGGCTGACTACGACGCCTTACCAAAGAGTAGAATGAACATTTTATCAAGAAGCAATCCCAATATGGTTAAGGAAGAGCCTGCCCGCCAGTAATAATGAGCGATTGCAGTGTAAGTGAAACAGCACAGCAATTGTTATCTATTTATATTCTACTAGATTGGTCCATTTTTGTAAATGAATAGGGTTTTACGTTCAAGTGGAAAAGGATTTGGGTCCAGGCTGCTCGTAATGGTAAGGTTACACTAATAAAGGGGGTTTTTAAAACGGGAACGGAGTGATGCTACTATCAGATAATAGAGATCACTTTAGCAGATAATAGAGATCACTTTAGCGTAACGCGCCCTTCTATTGATAAAATAAAGTCGGCCATCGTTGCTGCCCTAGCATTGATCAGTCCCGACTTTGGGAAGGATTTATACATGTATACATTTGCATCAGGCCATTCCCTTGCTGCCATACTACTCACTCATAAATATTAGGAAGGGAGTTAGTTTATTATATCATCATTTATGAGCACGGGTCCTCAAGGTTCTGAGCTAAAGTATCCAGCGGTTTATCAAAAAGCTTATGCCGTGATCACGGTTAAATAGTTCAGGACTTACATTTTCAAAGCCACAGGAAGGTGTTCCACATGCGGTTGTTATATTTATATTCATACAGAAGGAACTTGGCGAAAGGCGAGGAAATTGGATTAAAACCATCCAGGAGTATGATCTTTACATCAAGCCTACAATCATGATTTGTGGAAAAGTGTTGTGTAAACTGGTAGTTTAGGGGCAAGACCAAGTATATGCGGAAGAAGTAGGTTGGGATAATGACGCGTCATTGTATGCATCTGATGTCCTCTACATACCTGTAGAGACTGATTCCTGGTATAACAATGAAAAGTCTTATTTGCAGCATGGATCCAATCCAAGTTACTTAGATGCGAAGAAAAGAAGAGCGTTACAACTTAAATATGCTCAATATAACTCGTAAACGGTCTCATTTTTAGTAATAACTATGACGCAGTGTTATTGATAAGTCTTGATAAATCTGACACGTAGAAAGTGTTAAATGACTTGCAGGGTCTAGCGGGCACTTCTCCAGAGATACCACCGCACACAAAGCCTTAATATCTTTATACTATTGGCCCACGTTGTTCAAAGACGTGCATGCACACGTTAAAAATGTAGAATATGCCAGACAGATATACGCTCAAGAGAAGAAAGCAGCGATACGCAACCTGTTGCCATCGAAAAACCTTTTTAACAATGGGGGTTTAATGTGATAGATTAAATAAATATGCACTCTTTAAAGCAACAAAAAGATATCCTGACTGCCACAGCCTTTACTATATGGACATAAGTTGTTCTGTTGACAAGCATGAACGATGCAACAGTGATTTAGTTATTGGAGCAGCACATCATAACGAAGTTTGGTGTTTCATCTATGTTATTAGTATTTGACAATGCTTCATATTTTTCATCTGGTGCTATTCCATCTACGCATTAGGAAAGCGGCACAAAGTTTTTTTTTGTAGCGAAACAGAATTGGCCTTCGTTGAAAGGAAATGCGTAAAAATAAAAGAAGGACAGAGCTTTCCATTGCTACATCCCTCTTCGCACTTTTAAATTCCTCAATTATTTAAATCAACTGAGATTTATGCTTTCTCAATCTTGATATCTCTTCAGATAGTTTCTCTTTTTCCTGCTGTGTGGCCAAGGACCTCCTTGGTTTTAACATGCTCTGTGCCTGGTGTATATTAAGCTTCCCCTTTTTAGCACTTGAATTTCTTAATTATTATATTGGACAAAATATTTCCACAGGCTCCAAATCCTCTGGGTTTGAACCCAGGGCCATTCTTTTCTGTTATGGATCTTTAATCTTCACGAGGGCTCTGTTGATCAACTTTTTGTGCTTCAAACAGTTTTTAAAACTTTTGTTTTAACCAATGACTGCAACTTTCCCATATTAGCAGTGGTTTGTAACAGGTCTCTTGAGACCATTTCCCTATGCAAGTATACTTTATATAAAATATGCATTTTACTCAGATCAATTTTTGATTTTAGTAGTCTTATATTCTTCACATTTTTAATCACTCTGAGACTTGGGTTGCGGAATAGCGACCATATAAAAAGTTACTTTATGAAAATTTCAGGCAGAGTGTAACCTAGGTTGTTGTGCTTTATCCTGGTTCCAACCTTGGGGCTACAATGATTTTCTTGCTTTTATGTTCTTATTTTTAATGTATTACATCTCGGAGAACATATAAGTCCTTGGCTTCCGAGATCCTTCGCTGGTAACTTATCCAAGCTATTGGGATCCTTCTTTGGGTATGAAGGTTGTAGGATGATACACTCGGGACATCGTAGTATCTTCCATAGACTGACTCAGAGATTCTTCATGTGTAGGTGCTTCACTCAAGTCAGTGCTTTCTACTCCCTTATCCTAAACTCTAGCTTTATTCCTTACAGGTTCACTGTACAGTTGATTTTATGTAGCCATCTCTGTGGTTCCACCATAAACCTCTGGCTCTGCTCTCTTGTTGGTGGCCTCATTCTTTTGTGGAGTCTCTATAGCACACTCCTGGCTGCCATGTGTTGCATTCTGACATATGTCCGCCACCATAGTAGCTATTGAGTTGACTACAACTTCCACCTTAGTTGTAGATTTGGCCTATATACTTCAGTATTTATGGCTTTTACCTGAGCGTTGTCTAGTATAACCTCTGGTGTTTATAGACCCTGAAATATGTTTTTTAACATGTCTCCAACTTCCTCCTTTGTTTGCTAACCTTGAAAGCTCCAAATCTACTTGATGGAAGTAAAAAGAAGCTCCCTGCTCCGCTCTTCCGTTTAAAAGGATATGATATCGGTCATAACTCCAAACCTTTCCTTATTGAAAATGAGTTGCAGTTAATTCTTTCTCAACAATGATCAGGATTGTTCTCGTTTTGACTACAAAAGGACCTACTTTAGCTGGCAGTTTGAAAAGTCATTCTTTTCTTATTTCTAGGCCTAAAATGAATATAATCTGAATTTAGCCTTTGTCTGGTGTACTCTAAAGCAAAAGTCCTAAGAGTTAGTTATACAGGCAGTAGTCAAGGTTTTTTTTATCTATGATCCATATATTCTCAAGATAGTACGATTTTAAGACAAATACCAGTCTCCACATAAACGAACCATCCCATCCATTCATTTAACTCATTAACATTAGGTTGTGACAAAGGACAAACGACAAATAAGTAAAATTGTAAAATCTACCTGAACAAACAACCTGGATCCAATTCAATGGGCACATTTAAACCCATGATAAAAAGCTCGCTAACTAAGGAGACCCGGACGGTTTAGGTTTCACTTGGGCGAATGACCAATGATGCGATGAAATACCTGCAACCATAGCAATGGAATGGAAGAATGCAATGGAGTAATATCTCGGGCTGACCAATGCACCAGCCAGTGTGGTGGCGAACACGCTGTGCTGTAAGCTAAGCTGTTCACCTTGTAGACTGATTTATAGAAAGTGTGCCGTGCATGATTCATAAGATTATATAGTGGCGCCAGTATATTATTTCACTTAGCCCGCCTCTCCCATAACTTTCCGGACCAACCAACCCGGATCTGCCCTCGCAAGTCTCTCTGCATTTTGGGAGCAGAGCATGCAAAATTGAGTTGTCCGGTCTGTTGTCCATGGCTCACATTTGAGATGGGCCTTTTCAGAGACTAAGCCAGGTAGGAGGGTAAGGCACCAAAGCTGTCAAATAAGTAGTTTATTGTATCTAGTTTGCAATAATAGATATCTGGATATAAAGATTGAAGATCCCAGGCAGGTCTCGAGAGAGAGGCGTACAGATGGTATCAAGATCTAATATCTCAGGGATAGACACGGTTATCAATCGAGGTCTCAATATGTCGTGTCGTGATCGATCTCAAGGATGTTATGCACCCGCGGCTACTGCTATACGTCGTGCGTGATATCAAAGCACCCTTGATATATACTTTACCACTGACTCATTAACCCTTATTTCTCATGAAACAATGGCATTTACATCCATATGAAGAATCCATGAAGAATCCATCGTCTGGGAACCCCATCTTGCCTTTCGATTTTGAAAGACTAGAAAAGAACATGGCATGCAGCCCTTACCTGGTGTATGGCCCTTGCCTGGTGTGCGGCCAATTTCATTAACTTGTGTGCCGCCACTGCCTAAGGGGATTTCACTGGCATAAGATAAAGGTAACTTTGCTAATCGTAGCTATAATGGAGAATAACGCCTGGGCCAACCTCACTTCCGTGCCTTGCTTTTTGGGTACCTGGTTTACTTTGAATTTTACTTTACCCGCCGCCTAAGCTTTTATTGTCACCTGCCTGATCTTGGAAGAATGGATGATGGGTAGGTAACACTAAAATTAATGCATTATTTCATTGCGGGAATGGATAAGAGCTCCCTGGACAAGAGTTGCGGGCTGGATAACCTTACTCCGTATCCTATTTAGTTCTCCTCAGGCAGGGATGAAACCAAGGAAGGATGGGTATTCTGCTAACAGGTAGTAGTCCACGTACCTCGTTATACTCTTTGGGTTCCGCCCATAGAGGGTTACTGTACCTAGTTATACTATTTGTTTGGGGACCAGGGACTCTGTAACTCATTTATAATATGGAACCAAACGAAGGGTTGCTACCTTTACTTTTTATGGATGAACGGGAGAAACTTAAATAGATTCTGGGTCAACTGCTTTTCCTCCTGCTGTTGGTTCAACGAAGGGTCCTTAAACCGCGAATTTCTCGACTTCCGGTTCTCAGTCATATATGCGACTTCAGGGTCTACTGTATTTACTATTGACTATCCGTATTTGGATTTGGTCTGATGGATATGAAACTACTATTGGAAAACAGTGTTTTAAACGGGTGAATAAAATAGTGAAGCTAATGCCTCTCCTGCTGTTTACTCAGATGCTACCTTTGCTTTTGCAGGGTAATAACCTATTCTCGATGGATATCAAAAGGATGCAAAGCCATGACTGATTCGGCGTATCCTGGCATTTACTACTGCTACCTTAGCTGCTGGAACAACTGGAACTGCACTGGCTGGGTAATTTTCAACTGGCACTAGGTCATCGACTTAGTCAATTGCTGGTTTACAGGGTTATCAGCTATAGATTATTGGTTCGTAGCTTCATAAGATAAAAACTATGGAACCCGGCTTCATTCAATTTTGGCCTTGTTGTCCGCCGTTCCTTCTTTATTTCGTTCGTCATTCCTCCTACTATGAAGAGCTGCTTTCCTACGCTTTTACCATCCGTGGTTCATGCACAAGAAGATGATGTGCCAATTCTCTGCTACCACCGATTCTTGCTTCGCATACTGTATCTCTCTGTTTGTTGATCGTGGTTCGTTTTCAGTTCCTCCCCTAATATGGTGGTGTACTAATGAACTGGGGTGCTAGCTTATTTAGGATAATAGGTCCGCTGTTCTCCACTTGTGATAGTTTGATGCACTCTCTAAGTAAAGCCTGCGTTATAGGTGGATTTATATAAGAAATAATATGAGCTATTGTGTATACTTGCTCTATTAATGCTACCTTTGCAAAAAATACCTCAATAAAAAAAAAGGCTTCTTTATGTCGGGCTTGTCTCAGCTGGTGATGAAGGCACTAGCAAATTTACTATCTTGATAGGCTATCCTTCAGGATTTAAATTTACCAATAAGCCCCACTCTAATCTTGACACGTCTGAAAGTCTCGCCCGACCACCGAGAGGGCGAGCACGGCTTTTATTCTTTAATTTTACACCTTTATATGTCCTATAGGTCTTTACCATTCCCCTTTATGTACTTAATTTACCACTTCTCTGGCCTTGTTTCAGTAATAAAAACATCCTTAACTCCTTGGCAATGTCATATTTGTTTCAAATGTCCAGGCTTCATTTGTTAGTTACGACCCAGACCTTCATGTTTCATAGTTCCTAACTGCAATGGTTTGACCGAGGACCCGGGGACTTTACCGAGGTACGAGGGTAAGGGATTGATGAAGAATCGCCTTTAGCGGCGTTTCAAATTATAGGGGGGGATGGCACAGATAGGGGAATGGAAGTTATGCTTGCTCGCTTCTTTAATTGCGGGCGAAATGCTTTATAGATGAATGGATCGGGGATTGGCTGACTTAACCTGCTTACTACAGGTCTGTTGTGTAGGGGATGGGACAAGGCGGGACAAATTGGGGCGTGACGCTTTGACCATTGGATGCTGCAGTGCTTTGATTTAAAAACGTTACTTATATATGTTACACCCAGAGCTTACATATGTCTTATTTAGATATGCTCACTTGCTTGAATCGATTCTCTAGTTTACTTTTTCATCTTGATTGCTACATCGCTCACAAAAAAAACACCGCCTATTGGCCCCACCAGAGTGACTTTCAGTAGCGAAAAATAACACCATCCACCATTAGCCTAACTCGGTACTGAGCGGCCAGATGGATGCGGGAGATCATCTTCAGTAAATACAAATTTAGAAATTTCCATCTTTGGTTGCGCTGAAGGAAAAAGAGTTATTAAGTTATGGCCTCAGGTTGGGCGCAGACACAAAACCACCATATGGGAGTGGTTTTTAACCAGGGCGGGTGCATCAGTTAGTTTAGAGCTTATGCGCGGGCTGTTAATGGATGGATTATGTGACATCGCTTCTACGTGTTAACTGATTCTGTGAACAGCTTCTGTGAGCAGCTTCTATGTGCTTTTTTTCAACGGGTCCATGGTACCACATAGAAAAAGTGCTTCAAACCAAGAGCGATTTACTCTAGTTACCAGTATAAGAGCATCATACGCCAGTATCAGAGACAGTTAAAGCCAGACGGTTGCTCTACAAGCTCCAGTCATTTAATGAAGCTCTAGTTATTGCTGATATCCTGTTGTTGGTTGCCAGTAAGGAGGCATACACCCATAAAGAAGAGTCGTTTAGACATACCAGGGAAAGGTTATAAGTTACCCATCAATGCCGAGAAGATTAGGACTACCTCCCACAAACTGGATTCACCTCCACAACATTAAACATACACCCAACATGTACGGTATGCTACGAGGCCAAGTGAGTTAGGCACAGACATACTATAGGGTCATTGTAAATTGGTAGTCGATCCAAGAGGAGCTACACTCCTCAATACCAGTCATAGCTGAGCTGGGCTACTCAGAGAAGGTGGGGCTTCTCAGCTTGGTTACTTGGCCTGGCTCCCGATTCTAGAAAACAGCCTATTCACTAGTTTTGTGATTAATAATCTAATTTTAGGTGGGGGAAATAATTATCATCGGCACACCGAAAGTAGATTTTATCTCTACTTAACTATACTATTCTCATAATGTTTCTCGAGAATTTACAGGTGTTTATTAAATGACAGGAACTATTTATTCCATCGATCCGGGTAGTTTAGATCCCGGTATTCCATGACTGGTGGTAGTAATTCACTAGTAAAACCCTGTCCTTGCTATTTCTTTTGGTGCTACCTGGTGCTACTGGTGCTGCTTAGAATGCTGGTGCAGCTATTAATTCTACCAACGGCAGGAGCCTAAAAACTGGTGGTATTCTAATACAATTAAACCTTTACTACTTGCCTAATTAAGCATAATGACTGATAAAATGACATGAAATTGCATAATTACATATATATATACATCACTTGAACTCACCTAGAATCAAGACATAGGGAATTAATCTTTGAACCACCCACATCTCACTGAAAGCATACAGAATGGAAGACGACGAACACCGAATCTAGTGTTATTACATATATAACGAGTGACTCTCGCTTACCGAAACGGAATCCGTAGAGCAAGTTATGGTGTGAGTGAAAAGCGTAATTACATATATAAAGAATGAACAGCCCCCAAAGGAAATAAGGAGTAAGTTTCAGTGTTCGTCGTATTCCCTTTATTATATATGTAATTATGCTCGATTCGGTGTGACTAGATTCAGTGTGAATTTAAGGTGCGTTAAGCTCTGGTTGGGTGGGAATAAATAAATAAATAGAGGGGAGCTGCAGCGACTCCGTTCCTAATTTGACTTGATATACTCACGGCTGTTCATTATTTATATATGTAATAACACTAGCGATGTGAGTCGTATTCCAGTAATTATTTATATATGTAATTACGCTTTCCCTTTTTCATTGATGAAATGGTCCACCCTCGTATTATGAAGTATATTTCATTAAGGACACAGATTGAGAAGAATCTGTTAAGGTCTTGCAAGATACATAGATTGACCATATACCCCTCTCAAGATCTTGCAAGATCCGGGGGTTGCAACCGAACCTAAACACTATATTTACGTTGGATCCTGTGACTCTAGTCCTTACCATGCTTACTCTTACATGGTCGAGATCTCGGAGTGAGAAACCTATCTTCAAATTAAAGATCTATCAAGTCTTTTTTTTCCTCTAAATACTTACTATTCTTGGACAATACCAGGAAAGGATTTCTTATAGGATCTTAAATCGGAGCATATGTAGAACTTCTCATTGGTTTCCACGACCCTACTGCCCGGTTCATTTTGTTTTACTTCATTCCATATTCCATTGCTCTTTCATCGATGATTACAGATTCTCCCGGTTGATGTGAAATTTGAATCCTGTTGTATGAATTGAGTGTTCAATTTCATTTGGAAAAATACATTTCTTATCCAACAATGTCATTGTCAGTTGATCCAATAACATTCTGTTAGATAGGAACAGATTTGATAAATATTGATAACTCTCGGATAGAGTATTATAAAGAAAGATTCATTAGATAATAAACTATTGGTTCCGAGCCATCTTTGGCGATGAATTAACGATTCGAAGCGGTCCAACCTTTTTCGCTCGGATTTTCGATCAACCAACGTTGATATGTAAATAGAGGAGAATATGGCTGCATACGTTCCAATTGGATACTAATTGCTTGAATGCGTTTGAAATCCTCGATATGTTCCTTTCCTATAGGTTTCCACTCATTCATTATATAAACCGAATTGGTCATGGATTTTGAATTATATCTACGAAAAGCACCTTGGAGACTTTTTTTAGGGAAAAAACCATATTTTGATGCTCTTCTCATTGAACTATGAGTAATATAAAGCCTTTTTAGCAGTTCTTCATTTGCGAAAAATTATCGGCGTGAAAACACAAGGTGCTGCTCTTTAAATAGGAAGGAATCCCAAAGAAATCGTCCTTCCTCAAAAGAACAATGGTTTCTTGGAGGGTTTATATTGCATCGAATATTCTATAGAAATTTGAGATCTTCCTCTCTGCTTTTCTTTAACCGATCCGAACTTATACGAAGATCCCAACTCATTGGGTCTTATTGTACGATCGAATCGATTACTGCGAAAAAAACTAAGACGCCAGATCCTAGGAGCCCAACTACTTTACTGATCAATTCTTCATCCGTATCCCTATCCATTTGTTTTGCGCCGAGAGTTTCTTGTATAAACTTCAATTCATATTCTTTCAGAAATCGTATAATATCTAGATTCTTTCTCCGTTTTGGGCTGAGGAACAAATTGAATTTGATCCTTATCGGACTTACCCCGACATATTC
This sequence comes from Larix kaempferi, assembly GCA_027924585.1. NCBI lineage: Eukaryota > Viridiplantae > Streptophyta > Pinopsida > Pinales > Pinaceae > Larix > Larix kaempferi. Next base: position 46,517 of record BSBM01004175.1, read on the forward strand.
CTGACCATGGAAACTCCACCAGAAGACTTTCTAAAAGACTAGAAGCTAGATAAAAATCATGCTCAGCGAATCTATCTAGAGGAATCCAATTCTCTCTATTTCGTTCCGATATAGACCAATAATCTCGAGCCGCTGATCCGGCCAAGCAACCCAAAATATGGGGGAGTATAGTTAATTCCTTCATAGTTGTTTCGGCAATCGAAGGTTCTAAATACCATTCGGACAAATAAGAAAAACCTTTTCTTCCATAATTCCTTTTTGGTAGATAGAGAATTCATGGGAGAATTCCTTGCTCTCCTAATGTCAAGCAAGCTTTTCCTTCGAAGTGTATTTTGTATAACAGCCTTTCCTACCTTGTAGATAAGTATTTTGTCATTTTGATCGGATCCATCCATAGATTTAGAATTCGAAATTTGCTTATGAAGAGCTAATCGAATTGTATTAGTGTCTATAACTGATTTCTTTCGGGTAATACTAATTAATAAGGCTTCATTGACCAGTGCTTTTAGATCTCGTGTATCACAACCTATGGTTCTAGATGCACATTCATTGGAAGAGGACCACTCTTTTTCCGAGTATAACCCTTTCATACCTAAAAGAATAGGAAGTAGCATTCGTCGTTGTTGGTTAACAAGCATTCGAATATTGATCGATCTATCTAATCGATTGGAGATATTAGAGCTGGATCCACTTTTTGGGGGATATGAGTCGAAGCAATAACAAGAATATTTCTAAGAGAATCTTTATCTCTAGAGATATGGTGCAGTAATAAACCAAGGAAAGACTCAGTTAAGTCTAAACCAAGAGTCAGGTCATTGACATTCAGTTCATGAATGTTTGGAATCCAAATTATGCAAGGAGACATTCTTTTTTGCCAATTCAAAGGTAAGATGGAATTGTTGCATTTTTTCTGGTCACCAAATTCTCAAAATCAGGATCAATACTTTGAGTATCAGGGTAATTGAAATATTGACCATACAAGAACTTGTCCAGAGATATTTTGATTAAAGGAACATAAGAGTCTGTTGCTATACTTTTGACCAAACAGGATTGACCAGTTTCTATAGGAGCTATCAGTAAAATCCCTTTGGGAAAGTAATGATCCTGAGTGGAGTGAGAAAGGGGTTATATTCAATGCGGGATTGGTTTGAATAAATATTTGTGAAGAGGTAATCTTCTGACAAAAAGCAAGGAATACCGATCTTTCTGTTAAACAAAATGGATCAAACTCGTAATTCATTAGATCTTTTTGAGAAGTGTAGGCCACATATTGTAAGTAAATAATTCCCCGGCTGCCCAGTGATTAGAGAACCCCGGTTCCTTCTTTCAATTCTGACTGTAAGTAAAATTCAATTCATATTGAGAAATGTTTCTTCCTGTCATTAGAAACTGAACTAGTAATTCTATCTCTTTTTCGGATATATCCATGCTGGAACACCATCTGTTCAACTCTTTTATTCTAGTTATGGGCAAATTAAGCTTTCTATTCTTCATCTTCCTCTTGATAGAAGAAGAGCTGGATGTGTCCCCCTATATCAGAGAACAAGAGAGTCATTTTTTGCAACTCTATCACGTACGACGGATCCTTTAAATACTTGATGAGTTCAAAGTCTATCTTTAATTTGATAAAGATTAAGGAAATCACTTGAAAATATTGAAGAACACAATACCCAAAAAAGACGACAAAAGGGATAAGAATCCAATATTCATCCCCCCGAGCATTTAATAATCTCAGATGTGCCCATATTAATGGAACTGATGAATTAGTAGCCGATTGCCCCGCCCCCAAACAACCCTATTTTCTTCGTCCGGGGACCAAGTAAGTCCAGTTCGAGAGAAAGAGAGATACAAAAAATCTAAATAAATAGGCAGACCAAAATGGAGTTGTGTTTTTGGATTATTGATGTGCACCCGAGTAAGCCGCCCAAACACGTATATACTATAGATCAGGAGTATGAGGCAGCGAAAGTGCTTCGCTCGCTCTTGATTCGTCATTGAGATTATATATAAGTCAGCCGCCCGCTAGGTCTATGGATCGGCCGTCAACACCATCTCTAATACCCACTGCTAGCACTATATTATATAAATAAAAACCAGGCTGCCTGCCGTTCCGTCCTCCTTATGTAAGACCCTCTGCTCCCGCTTTTTCTCTCTATTAGTAAAGGCAACTCGAACTTTAATGGTGGGAGGATTCTATCAGCCAGCAGTTAGTTGGCGCTGTCAATATGGCTTTAGAAATATCCCGAGCTAGCAAGCGATAGATATATTGACTGGGAACAGAATATGCTTTAGCCCATGCTGGCTTTGCTTCCGCCCGCCTCGACCTGTGAGTGCGCATAGAATCCAGGAAAACCTCTCC
>BSBM01004176.1:0-2500 GCA_027924585.1 Larix kaempferi
TGGGCGCGCTTGCGTTGGCATTCGGACTCGTTTGTTCGGGCGCATTTGTGTCGTGCTCCCAATGCGAGCCGCTCCATGGGTGCCCATGGGCCGTGCTTCCAACCCGAGCTGAAAACGTTAAGCCCTGACCGATCCTCGTTCTTGTCTTCCGCCGCGTTGTATTTTTGCCGGGCGCTCACTTGGTGGGCGCGCTTGCGTTGGCATTCGGACTCGTTTCTTTGGGCGCACTTGTGCCGTGCTCCCAACGCGAGCCGCTCCTTGGGCGCCCATCTGCCGTGCTCCCAATGCGAGCTGCTCCTTGGGCGCCCATCTGCCTTGTGCTTCCAATGCGAGCTGTGGCATGCTTCCAACGCGAGCTGCGGCGTGCTCCCAATGCGAGCTGCGCCTTGTGCTTCCAACGCGAGCTGCGGCGTGCTCCCAATGCGAGCTGCGCCTTGTGCTTCCAACGCGAGCTGCGGCGTGCTCCCAATGCGAGCTGCGCCTTGTGCTTCCAACGCGAGCTGCGGCGTGCTCCCAATGCGAGCTGCGCCTTGTGCTTCCAACGCGAGCTGCGGCGTGCTCCCAACACGAGCTTGTGGCGTGCTCCCAATGCGAGCTGCTTCTTGGGCGCCCATCTGCCTTGTGCTCCCAACGCGAGCTGTGGCGTGCTTCCAACCCGAGCTGTGGCGTGCTCCCAATGCGAGCTGCTCGTTGGGCGCCCATCCGCCTTGTGCTTCCAACCCGAGCTGAAAACGTTAAGCCGTGACCGATCCGCGTTCTTGTCTTCCGTTGGCTTGTCTTTTTTCCGGGCGCTCACTTGGTGGGCGCGCTTGCGGTGGCGTGCTCCCAATGCGAGCTGCTCCTTGGGCGCCCACCTGCCTTTTGCTTCCAACCCGAGCTGAAAACGTTAAGCCGTGACCGATCCGCGTTCTTGTCTTCCGTTGGCTTGTCTTTTTGCCGGGCGCTCACTTGGTGGGCGCGCTTGCAGTGGCGTGCTCCCAATGCGAGCTGCTCCTTGGGCGCCCATCTGCCTTGTGCTCCCAACCCGAGCTGAAAACGTTAAGACCGTGACCGATCCTCGTCCTTGTCTTCCGCTGGCTTGTCTTTTTGCCGGGCGCTCACTTGGTGGGCGCGCTTGCGGTGGCGTGCTCCCAATGCGAGCTGCTCCTTGGGCGCCCATCTGCCTTGTGCTTCCAACCCGAGCTGTGACGTGCTCCCAATGCGAGCTGCTCCTTCGGCGCCCCTCTGCCTTGTGCTTCCAAACCGAGCTGTGGCGTGCTCCCAATGCGAGCTGCTTCTTGGGCGCCCATCTCCCTTGTGCTTCCAACCCGAGCTGTGGCGTGCTTCCAACCCGAGCCGTGGCGTGCTCCCAATGCGAGCTGCGCCTTGGGCGCCCATCTGCCTTGTGCTTCCAACCCGAGCTGTGGCGTGCTTCCAACCCGAGCTGTGGCGTGCTCCCAATGCGAGCTGCTCCTTGGGCGCCCGTCTGCCTCGTGCTTCCAACCCGAGCTGAAAAACGTTAAACCGTGACCGATCCTCGTTCTTGTCGTCCGCTGGCTTGTCTTTTTGCCGGGCGCTCACTTGGTGGGTGCGTTTCGTGCGAAGGGTGGTGCGGTGAACGCGCTGCTTGTCGGGTCTACCTGAAAATTGGCCTCGGGTCATTCGTAGGGTGGTCGGCTTGCGGTGTGTTGCCGTGTCCGCTTGGTAGCGCATGAGCAGTATTGACGGCAACGCTCATCTTGGGAAGGCACGGTGCAACACCGCAAGTGGTGCTTCTGTGGCTCCCAACGAGGGCTTGCTTCTTCGGTTGTTGGGTCCAAGATTTTCGGTTAAGTTACTTCGATGATGCCTATCACGCATTTCTCTTTCGGTGGAAGTGTCCTTTCGTGTGAAGGGTGGTGCGGTGAATGTGCTGCTTGTCGGGTCTGCTTGAAAATTGGCCTCGGGCCATTCGTAGGGCGGTCGACTTGCGGTGTGTTGCCGTGTCCGCTTGGTAGCGCATGAGCAGTATTGATGGCAACGCTCATCTTGGGAAGGCACGGTGCCAACACCGCAAGTGGTGCTTCTGTGGCTTGCTGTGGCTCCCAACGAGGGCTTGCTTCGTCGGTTGTTGGGTCCAAGATTTTCGGTTAAGTTACTTCGATGATGCCTATCACGCATTTCTCTTTCGGTGGAAGTGTCGTTTCGTGTGAAGGGTGGTGCGGTGAATGTGCTGTCTGCCGGGTCTGCTCGAAAAATGGCCTCGGGTCATTCGTAGGGCGGTCGGCTTGCAGTGTGTTGCCGTATCCGCTTGGTAGCGCATGAGCAGTATTGATGGCAACGCTCATCTTGGGAAGGCACTGGCAAACGAAGCCACACCAACACCGCAAGTGGTGCTCTGGTGGCTTGCTGTGGCTCCCAACGAGGGCTTGCGTCTTTGGTCTTCTTTCGGTTGCTGGGTCCAAGCTTTTCGGTTAAGTGCCTTCGATGATGCCTATCACGCACTTCTCTGCCGGTGGAAGTGTCATTTCGTGTGAAGGGT
>BSBM01004176.1:15000-25000 GCA_027924585.1 Larix kaempferi
TGTTGGAGTAGTGGCGCGTTGGCCAAGCGCCCACGCACTCCGCGGAGCAGCGCCCAAACGGACCGGCACTCGACGCAGCAAGCCAAAGCGATGGGCGGAAGGGAAGGTGGACCGGACGCCAGCGGAAGAACGAACTCGGGTTCGCAGCCAAGAAACGAGCTCGGGTTCGCATCCCAGAAATGAGCTCGGGTTGGAAGCCAAGAAAGGAGCTCGGGTTGGGAGCCACGGCAGAGAGCTCGGGTCGGGAGCCAAGGGACGACGCCCAACAAAATGGACCGAAACGCGCGGATTGCGGGGGACTTGGACCAAGACCCTTTCAAATGGCACGTCGGCGGGAGGCTGACGTGGGCGCCAAGCAAGGGTGCGCCCAGGGTGGGGCCGCACCCTCCCACACGGCACCATGTATATAGGCTTAAGGCCAAAACGAAGGAGGGGGCGTTCAAGCAAGGAATTTCGGACAAGGCAAGGAGACGCAGAGCTAGGGAGGCAGTCCAAGCTCTGTTCTCGCGCACGGTCCGTTCCAGCAGAATCCGGCTGCAGCAGGGTTGCGGAAGAGGCAGAACTTGGCAGGTTTTGCACCCGTTCCGGTTGCACAGTGAGACAGTTCGGCAGCATACGCGGGTTGCAGAAGTCGACGGTCCCATGGAGTTGGGACGCCCGAGCAGGGGGCAGCTCTGTCATTCTGTAATTTCTATATCTGTTGTAAGGCGTGTTGCTGGTTTGGCTCACGCCGGAGATCTGCCGAGTTTTAGGGCAACTCCGCTTGCCGTAAACAATTGATTATACAAACGATAAACGGGCTGGCCGGTTTGGCAACCCCAACTTATTCCCGCGTCGTGTTTTACTTGCGTATTGCACTCGCTGATAATTGGCTAAGTGTTGATGCTGTCTGTCGTAAACGTGCTTATGAGTTAAACGAGTAAACTGTCAAGCCGAAAAGCTTCCGCGGGTTTAGGCGTAGTCTGCCGGTGCAACGTTTGAGCTGGTCTCACCCTCAAGACGTTCCCGGGAAGTGCCGCACACCACAGTTAGTCGCTTGAGACAAGCCAGAAATTGTGGCTGTGACACATAGCCCATGCGGCACTTCCTGGGGCGAAACCAGCCCGGCAGGCCACACCCAACCCGCGGATTGCCCACGCCTCATCTCTTTAACAGTTCCTTGCTTAGCCTTTTTTTCTTGATGTGCACTTCCTACAGTAAACGCATGCCAAACACAAGAGCAAGAGATAAATGCATAGGAGGGTGGCACTCCAAACTCGGACGTGCCTAACACCCCTTTTGCAATATTCATGGTTCAAAGAGACTTTACATATAACATCGGAGGGCTGCCACATCCCGGCACCTCATCCGTGAGCCTGCCACACTGGGCAGCTCAAGATACAACATCAACTGATGGGCAATCGGCCAGTGTCCAGGCTCTACCGCAGTAGCATCCACGGTCTGCATCCGCACTCTGTCTCTGTTGCACTCCGTCGCAAGCCTCCCGGCTTCCTATCGTCCGTCCCAGTCTGGGAAACCACTTCGGCATGCTGCCGTCCGTCTGCAGCCTTGCCTGCAACGATACCGCTGTCCTTCCGCAGCATCTGCCAACCAACTGGGCGCACTCTCTCTCGTCTAACCATGCCCAAGAGAGCCCCCACAAGACCGATGTCCGTCTGCAGTCCTGTCCGCACCGCACCGCTGTCTTCCGCAGACTAGGCTGACTGCCACACGTCTAAGTCCCGGCAGAAACTTAGACTTCGCACAGGCACCTCCCATGAGGCCAGCCGCAGGCAAAGCACCTCCACGTACTGTGGCATTCCTCCTGCGCTGCGGATCCTTACCTCGTTGCAGAGGGAACTTCTGGAACCGTGCACGAGCTGCTTTCTCCGGAAAGTGTGCCCTCCTCTGGAGCTTTCGGAGGACGGGCACGCCCTGCGTGTGCCTCAGGCCCCAACCTCGGTTGAATTGAACCGCTTGGATCGATCGAACCGGCACCGTTGTCCGCTTCACCTCTCCGTGCTCTTGGACCTTTAAATATCCACTGAGGAATTCCCGGGTTTCAAGGCCACGTATATCGGAAGTGCCCAACTCTAATAAGATCCATTGTAGCCGAAAAGAGAGTAAGGAGACCCATATCCGGACATCTAAGGGAGCTCGAACACCAATGAGAAATTTTGAAGACAAGATGGGTGTCAATGCATGCATACCCAACACAGGTAGTACTACGAGAACATCTTTGAAGGAACCTTGAACAAAATTAAGACAGGCGCCTTTTCCGCGGGCCAACCTGCTTCCTTTATTCTTGGTTGCTCCCCATCACTTGACTCATCCGCTCCCAGGTCGAGCTCCTCCTCGGGCGCACATGCGGCGGGCTCCCAAGGCGAGCTCAAAACGTTAAGCCGTGACCGATTCTTGTTCTTGTCTTCCACTTCCTTGTCTTGTTGCCGGGCGCTCACTTGGTGGGCGCGCTTGCGCTTGCCGGCGGACTCGTTTCTTTGGGCGCACGTGTGCGGGGCTCCCAAGGCGAGCTCAAAATGTTGCTGAGACGCGACCGGTTCTTGTTCTTATCTTCCGCCGCCTTCTCTTTTTGCCGGCGGACTCGTTTCTTTGGGCGCACCTCCGCCGGTCTTCCAAGTCGAGCTCCTCCTTGGGTGCAAATGTGCCGGCCTCCCAAGGCGAGCTCAAAACGTTGCTAGGACGTGACCGATTCGTGTTCTTCTCTTCCGTTGCCTTGTCTTTTTGCCGGGCGCTCACTTGGGTGGGCGTGCTTCCGTTTGCCGGCGGACTCGTTCCTTCGGGCGCACATGCGTCGGGCTCCCAAGGCGAGCTCAAAACGTTAAGACGTGACCGATGCCTGTCCTTGTCCGCCGTTGCCTTTTCTTTTTGCCGGGCGCTGACTTCGGCGGGCGCGCTTCCCTTTTCTGGAGATGGAGTTGTTTCTTAGGGCGCACATGTGCCTGGCTCCCAAGGCGATCTCAAAACGTTGAGCCGTGACCGATTCTTGTTCTTGTCCGTCGTTGGCTTGTCTTTTTGCCGGGCGCTCACTTGGGTGGGCGCGATTCCGTTTGCCGGCGGACTCGTTTCTTTGGGCGCACATGGGCCGGGCTCCCAAGGCGAGCTCAAAACGTTAAGCCGTGACCTGTCCTTGTTCTTGTCCGCCGTTGGCCTGTCTTTTTGCCGGGCGCTCACTTGGGTGGGCGCTCTTCCGTTCGCCGCCGGACTCGTTTCCTTGGGCTCACGCGTGCCGGGCTCCTAAGGCGAGCTCAAAACGTTAAGCCGTGACCGATTCTTGTTCTTGTCCGCCGTTGCCCCGTGTCTTTGCCGGGCGATCACTTGGGTGGGCGCGCATCCGTTTGCCGGCGGACTCGTTTCTTTGGGCGCACATGTGAAGGGCTCCCAGGGCGAGCTCAAAACGTTACGCCGTGACCAATTCTTGTTCCTGTCCGCCGTTGCCTTGTCTTTTTGCCGGGCGCTCGCTTGGGTGGGCGCGCTTCCGTTTGCCGGGGGACTCGTTTCTTTGGGCGCACAGGCGACGGGCTCGCAAGGCGAGCTCAAAACGTTAAGCCCCGACCAATTCTTGTTCTTGTCCACCGTTGCCTTGTCTTGTTGCCGTGCGCTCACTTGGGTGGGCGCGCTTCCGTTTGCCGGAGACGGAGTCGTTTCTTTGGCCGCACATGTGCCGGGCTCCCAAGGCGGGCTCAAAACGTTAAGCCGTGACCAATCCTTGTTCTTGTCCGCCGTTGCCTTGTCTTTTTGCCGGGCGCTCGCTTGGGTGGGCGCGCTTCCGTGTCCCGGCGGACTCGTTTCTTTGGGCGCACATGTGAAGGGCTCCCAGGGCGAGCTCAAAACGTTAAGCCGTGACCAATTCTTGTTCTTGTCCGCCGTTTCCTTGTCTCTTTGCCGGGCGCTCACTTGGGTGGGCGCGCTTCCGTTTGCCGGGGGACTCGTTTCTTTGGGCGCGCAGGTGACGGGCTCCCAAGGCGAGCTCAAAACGTTAAGCCGTGACCAATTCTTGTTCTTGTCCGCCGTTGCCTTGTCTTGTTGCCGTGCGCTGACTTGGGTGGGCGCGCTTCCGTCTGCCGGAGATGGAGTCGTTCCTTTGGGCGCACATGTGCCGGGCTCCCAAGGCGGCCTCAAAACATTAAGCCGCGAGCAATTCTTGTTCTTGTCCGCCGTTGCCTTGTGTATTTTTGCCGGGCGCTCGCTTGGGTGGGAGCGCTTCCGTTTGCCGGCGGACTCGTTTCATTGGGCTCACATGTGCCGGGCTCCCAAGGAGAGCTCAAAATGTTAAGCCGTGGCCGATTCTTGTTCTTGTCCGTCGTTGGCCTGTGCTTTTGCCGGGCGCGCACTTGGGTGGGCACGCTTCCGTTTGCCGGCGGACTCGTTTCCTTGGGCTCACGTGTGCCGGGCTCCCGAGGCGAGCTCAAAACGTTAGGCCGTGACCAATTCTTGTTCTTGTCCGCCGTTGCCTTGTCTTGTTTCCGTGCGCTCGCTTGGGTGGGCACGCTTCCGTTTGCCGGCGGAGTCGTTTCTTTGGGCTCACGTGTGCCGGGCTCCCAAGGCGAGCTCAAAACGTTAAGCCGTGACCAATTCTTGTTCTTGTCCGCCGTTGCCTTAGCTTTTTCCCGGGCGCTCACTTGGGTGGGCGCGCTTCCGTTTGCCGGCGGACTCGTTTCTTCGGGCGGCACATGTGCCGGGCTCCCAAGGCGAGCCCAAAACGTTAAGCCGTGACCAATTCTTGTTCTTGTGCGCCGTTGCCTTGTCCTTTTGCCGGGCGCTCACTTGGGTGGGCGCGCTTCCGTTTGCCGGCGGACTCGTTTCTTCCTTGGGCGCACACGTGCCGGGCTCCCAAGGCGAGCTCAAAACGTTAAGCCGTGACCAATGCTTGTCCTTGTCTGCCGTTGCCTTGTCTTTTTTCCGGGCGCTCACTCGGGTGGGCGCGCTTCCGCTTGCCGCCGGACTCGTTTCTTTGGGCGCACATGTGCCGGGCTCCCAAGGCGAGCTCAAAACGTTAAGCCGTGACCAATTCCTGTTCTTGTCCGCCGTTGCCTTGTCTTTTTGCCGGGCGCTCACTTGGGTGGGCGCGCTTCCGTTTGCCGACGGGCTCGTTTCCTTGGGCGCACATGTGCCGGGCTCGCAAGGCGGGCTCAAAACGTTAAGCCGTGACCAATGCTTGTTCTTGTCCGCCGTTGCCTTGTCTTTTTGCCCGGCGCTCACTTGGGTGGGTGCGCTTCCGTTTGCGGGCGGACTCGTTTCTTTGGGCGCACATGTGCCGGGCTCCCAAGGGGAGCTCAAAACGTTAAGCCGTGACCAATTCTTGTTCTTCTCCGCCGTTGCCTTGTCTTTTTGCCGTGCGCTCACTTGGGTGGGCGCGCTTCCGTTTGCGGGCGGAGTCGTTTCTTTGGGCGCACATGTGTCGGGCTCCCAAGGGGAGCTCAAAACGTTAAGCCGTGACCAATTCTTGTTCTTCTCCGCCGTTCCCTTGTCTTTTTGCCGTGCGCCCACTTCGGTGGGTGCACTTCCGTTTGCCGCCGGACTCGTTCCTATCGGGCGCACATGTGCCGGGCTCCCAAGGCGAGCTCAAAACGTTAAGCCGTGACCAATCCTTGTTCTTGTCCGCCGTTGCCTTGTCTTGTTGCCGGGCGCTCACTTGGGTGGGGCCGCTTCCGTTTTCCGGCGGACTCGTTTCCTTGGGCGCACATGTGCCGGGCTCCGAAGGCGAGCTCAAAACGTTAAGCCGTGACCAATGCTTGTCCTTGTCTGCCGTTTCCTTGTCTTTTTGCCGGGCGCTCACTCGGGTGGGCGCGCTTCCGCTTGCCGCCGGACTCGTTTCTTTGGGCGCACATGTGCCGGGCTCCCAAGGCGAGCTCAAAACGTTAGGCCGTGACCAATTCCTGTTCTTGTCCGTCGTTGCCTTGTCTTTTTGCCGGGCGCTCACTTGGGTGGGCGCGCTTCTGTTTGCCGACGGGCTCGTTTCCTTGGGCGCACATGTGCCGGGCTCGCAAGGCGAGCTCAAAATGTTAAGCCGTGACCAATGCTTGTTCTTGACCGCCGTTGCCTTGTCTTTTTGCCCGGCGCTCACTTGGGTGGGTGCGCTTCCGTTTGCGGGCGGACTCGTTTCTTTGGGCGCACATGTGCCGGGCTCCCAAGGGGAGCTCAAAACGTTAAGCCGTGACCAATTCTTGTTCTTCTCCGCCGTTGCCTTGTCTTTTTGCCGTGCGCTCACTTGGGTGGGCGCGCTTCCGTTTGCGGGCGGACTCCTTTCTCTGGGCGCACATGTGTCGGGCTCCCAAGGGAAGCTCAAAACGTTAAGCCGTGACCAATTCTTGTTCTTCTCCGCCGTTCCCTTGTCTTTTTGCCGTTCGCTCACTCGGGTGGGCGCGCTTCCGTTTGCCGGCGGACTCGTTTCTTTTGGCGCACCTGTGCCGGGCTCGCAAGGCGAGCTCAAAACGTTATGCCGTGACCAATCCTCGTTCTTGTCCGCTGTTGCCTTGTCTTTTTGCCGGGCGCTCACTTGGGTGGGCGCGCTTCCGTTTGCCGGTGGACTCGTTTCTTTGGGCACACAAGTGCCGGCCTCCCAATGCGAGCCGCTTCTTGGGCGCCCATGTGCCGTGCTTCCAACCCGAGCTCAAAACGTTAAGCCGTGACCGATCCTCTTTCTTGTCTTCCCCTGCCTTGTTCTTTTGCCGGGCGCTCCCTTGGTGGGCGCGCTTGCGTTGGCATTCGGACTCGTTTGTTCGGGCGCATTTGTGTCGTGCTCCCAATGCGAGCCGCTCCATGGGTGCCCATGGGCCGTGCTTCCAACCCGAGCTGAAAACGTTAAGCCCTGACCGATCCTCGTTCTTGTCTTCCGCCGCGTTGTATTTTTGCCGGGCGCTCACTTGGTGGGCGCGCTTGCGTTGGCATTCGGACTCGTTTCTTTGGGCGCACTTGTGCCGTGCTCCCAACGCGAGCCGCTCCTTGGGCGCCCATCTGCCGTGCTCCCAATGCGAGCTGCTCCTTGGGCGCCCATCTGCCTTGTGCTTCCAATGCGAGCTGTGGCATGCTTCCAACGCGAGCTGCGGCGTGCTCCCAATGCGAGCTGCGCCTTGTGCTTCCAACGCGAGCTGCGGCGTGCTCCCAATGCGAGCTGCGCCTTGTGCTTCCAACGCGAGCTGCGGCGTGCTCCCAATGCGAGCTGCGCCTTGTGCTTCCAACGCGAGCTGCGGCGTGCTCCCAATGCGAGCTGCGCCTTGTGCTTCCAACGCGAGCTGCGGCGTGCTCCCAATGCGAGCTGCGCCTTGTGCTTCCAACGCGAGCTGCGGCGTGCTCCCAACACGAGCTTGTGGCGTGCTCCCAATGCGAGCTGCTTCTTGGGCGCCCATCTGCCTTGTGCTCCCAACGCGAGCTGTGGCGTGCTTCCAACCCGAGCTGTGGCGTGCTCCCAATGCGAGCTGCTCGTTGGGCGCCCATCCGCCTTGTGCTTCCAACCCGAGCTGAAAACGTTAAGCCGTGACCGATCCGCGTTCTTGTCTTCCGTTGGCTTGTCTTTTTTCCGGGCGCTCACTTGGTGGGCGCGCTTGCGGTGGCGTGCTCCCAATGCGAGCTGCTCCTTGGGCGCCCACCTGCCTTTTGCTTCCAACCCGAGCTGAAAACGTTAAGCCGTGACCGATCCGCGTTCTTGTCTTCCGTTGGCTTGTCTTTTTGCCGGGCGCTCACTTGGTGGGCGCGCTTGCAGTGGCGTGCTCCCAATGCGAGCTGCTCCTTGGGCGCCCATCTGCCTTGTGCTCCCAACCCGAGCTGAAAACGTTAAGCCGTGACCGATCCTCGTCCTTGTCTTCCGCTGGCTTGTCTTTTTGCCGGGCGCTCACTTGGTGGGCGCGCTTGCGGTGGCGTGCTCCCAATGCGAGCTGCTCCTTGGGCGCCCATCTGCCTTGTGCTTCCAACCCGAGCTGTGACGTGCTCCCAATGCGAGCTGCTCCTTCGGCGCCCCTCTGCCTTGTGCTTCCAAACCGAGCTGTGGCGTGCTCCCAATGCGAGCTGCTTCTTGGGCGCCCATCTCCCTTGTGCTTCCAACCCGAGCTGTGGCGTGCTTCCAACCCGAGCCGTGGCGTGCTCCCAATGCGAGCTGCGCCTTGGGCGCCCATCTGCCTTGTGCTTCCAACCCGAGCTGTGGCGTGCTTCCAACCCGAGCTGTGGCGTGCTCCCAATGCGAGCTGCTCCTTGGGCGCCCGTCTGCCTCGTGCTTCCAACCCGAGCTGAAAAACGTTAAACCGTGACCGATCCTCGTTCTTGTCGTCCGCTGGCTTGTCTTTTTGCCGGGCGCTCACTTGGTGGGTGCGTTTCGTGCGAAGGGTGGTGCGGTGAACGCGCTGCTTGTCGGGTCTACCTGAAAATTGGCCTCGGGTCATTCGTAGGGTGGTCGGCTTGCGGTGTGTTGCCGTGTCCGCTTGGTAGCGCATGAGCAGTATTGACGGCAACGCTCATCTTGGGAAGGCACGGTGCAACACCGCAAGTGGTGCTTCTGTGGCTCCCAACGAGGGCTTGCTTCTTCGGTTGTTGGGTCCAAGATTTTCGGTTAAGTTACTTCGATGATGCCTATCACGCATTTCTCTTTCGGTGGAAGTGTCCTTTCGTGTGAAGGGTGGTGCGGTGAATGTGCTGCTTGTCGGGTCTGCTTGAAAATTGGCCTCGGGCCATTCGTAGGGCGGTCGACTTGCGGTGTGTTGCCGTGTCCGCTTGGTAGCGCATGAGCAGTATTGATGGCAACGCTCATCTTGGGAAGGCACGGTGCCAACACCGCAAGTGGTGCTTCTGTGGCTTGCTGTGGCTCCCAACGAGGGCTTGCTTCGTCGGTTGTTGGGTCCAAGATTTTCGGTTAAGTTACTTCGATGATGCCTATCACGCATTTCTCTTTCGGTGGAAGTGTCGTTTCGTGTGAAGGGTGGTGCGGTGAATGTGCTGTCTGCCGGGTCTGCTCGAAAAATGGCCTCGGGTCATTCGTAGGGCGGTCGGCTTGCAGTGTGTTGCCGTATCCGCTTGGTAGCGCATGAGCAGTATTGATGGCAACGCTCATCTTGGGAAGGCACTGGCAAACGAAGCCACACCAACACCGCAAGTGGTGCTCTGGTGGCTTGCTGTGGCTCCCAACGAGGGCTTGCGTCTTTGGTCTTCTTTCGGTTGCTGGGTCCAAGCTTTTCGGTTAAGTGCCTTCGATGATGCCTATCACGCACTTCTCTGCCGGTGGAAGTGTCATTTCGTGTGAAGGGTGGTGCGGCGAATGCTTTGTCTGCCGGGTCTGCCTGAAAATTGGCCTTGGGTCATTCGTAGGGCGGTCGGCTTGCAGTGTGTTGCCGTCTCTGCTTGGTAGCGCATGAGCAGTATGTCTGTTACGTGACTTCGACGAACTTCTCCATCGGTGGAAGTGTCATTTCGTGTGAAGGGCGGTGCGGTGAATGCGTCGCATGCCGGGTCTGCCTGAAAACTGGCCTCGGGTCATTTGTAGGGCGGTCGGCTTGCGGTGTGTTGCCGTCTCCGCTTGGTAGCGCATGAGCAGTGTTGAGGGCGATGCTCGTCCCGGGATGGCACGGCAGAACAGACCTCATTTCCTCCCAAGCGGTGGTGTTTTGGGGCATTTTGTCTTCTCCCGACAAGGGCTTGCATCTTTGCCTTCTCTCGGATTACTTGTCCCTCCCGGTTGCCGGATCCAAGTGTCCAAGATGTTGCCTTCCATGCACTTCCCCGCCGATGGAAGTGTCATTTCGTGCGATGGTTGGTGCGGCTCCACTTGATAGCGCATGAGCCTTAACGTCGGCAATGCTCCCCCTTGGGAAGGCATGGGTAAACAAAAACCCATTTCAACCGCAAGTGTGGCTTGTTGCACGTTTGGTCTCCTTTCGCGTATCTTTGTCCCTCCCGGTTGTCGGTTAAATTAACTACGGCGGTGTTTCCTATCATGCACTTCTCCACTGGTGGAAGTGTCATTTCCGTGCGAAGGGTGGTGCGGTGAGTGCGTTGTTTGTCGGGTCTGCTTGAAAAT
>BSBM01004176.1:35000-42838 GCA_027924585.1 Larix kaempferi
GGGGAAAAAAAAATTTGGCGAAGTCGCGGAGGAAGTTGGGGTTTCCCGGCGCTGCGGCGCGCGGGAAAAAAAAAAATTTGGCGAAGTCGCGGAGGAAGTTGGGGTTTCCCGGCGCGCGCGCGGGAAAAAAAAAATTTGGCTAAGTCGCGGAGGAAGTTGGGGGTTTCCCGGCGCACGCGCGGGAAAAAAAAAATTTGGCTAAGTCACGGAGGAAGTTGGGGTTTCCCGGCGCACGCCGCGGGGAAAAAAAACGGGGGCTAAGTCGCGGGGAAGGTTACGGTTTCCCGGCGCGCACCGCGGGGAAAGTTGGGGTTTCCCGGCGCACACCGCGGGGAAGGTTACGGTTTCCCGGCGCGCACCGCGGGGAAAGTTGGGGTTTCCCGGCGCACACCGCGGGGAAAAAAAACGGGGCTAAGTCGCGGGGAAAGTTGGGGTTTCCCGGCACACGCCGCGGGGAAAAAATATTGGGCTAAGTCGCGGTTTCCCGGCGCGCGCCGCGGGGAAAAAAAAGGGGCCAAGTCGCGGGGAAAGTTGGGGTTTCCCGGCGCATGCTCGGGATGGGAACCGATCGCGAAGTCGGGACGGACCGAAGACGCGCAGGCTGCGGAAGTGGAACGAAGGCGCGCGGCTTGCGGAATACTTGGACCGATGACGCGCGGATCGCGGACCGGAGGCCGTTTGATGGTACGTCGGTGCGGAGTTGACGTGGGTGCCAAGCAAGGGTGCGCCCAAGGTGGGGTCGCACCCTCCCGCACGGCATCATATAAAAAGGCTAAGGCGAGAAGCCAAGAAGGTAGCTGCAACTAAGTTGGAAATTCGGGGTAAGGGGGAAGTTCGGAGCTAGGGAGGCTATCCGACCTCTGTCCGTCCGCACGGTCTCTTCCGGCGAAGTCCGGCCGCAGCAAGGTGCTGCTACAGCGCAGAATTTGGCAGGTTCGCACACAGTGCGGTTGCACAGTGAGACATTTCGCGGGCAGCAGCAAGGGTTTGCAGCAGCGGGAAGTTTCAGGAGTTAGACGCATGTTGGAAGGGTTAACTCTCTCTTTGTATTTTGTATGTCTATTGTAAGGCGTGCTGCTTGTTGGGCACACGCCGGAGCTCTGCTAGGGAAACTCCACCTGTTGTAAACGATTGATTATACAAAGCTTAAGGGTTGATGGTTTGGAAACCCCAGCTTATACTTGCGTGTGCTATTTACTCGATGTTCATGCATACGTAAAATTGGCTAAGTGTGGATGCGGTAGGAACATGTTAACTGTTATAAACAAGTAAACGAAGTTGCGAGTGTTAAGTTGAAAAGTTTCCGCAGGTTAGGCGTAGTCTGCTGGTGCGACGCTTGAGTTGGCCACGCCCTCAAGTCGTTCCCAGGCAGTGCCGCACACCACATTTGGACGCTGGTGACTAGCGAAAAAGCGTGGCTCTGACACATAGTGTCACGGCCGCGCTTTCTGCACGGCACTCACACTTGCATGGGAGCCTTGCGCTCCCGCCCAAGAGGCTGGCTTGGGCGCCCGGTCGGGCAAAGCGACGATCGGCTGCAAGGAGACTTAGCGAGGAAGGAAAGCTACCCGGAGACGGAACGATGAGTGGGGTGCGTGGACCTAGCCCGGGCGCACTCCCACCGAAGACGCCCACACAACACTTCGGCGCATGGCAAGCCCGAGAGTGGGGCGCGGCTGCACGCTGGCAAGAAACGGGGCGCACCCTTGGACCGCTGGACACACTCAAGTGTTGGAGTAGTGGCGCGTTGGCCAAGCGCCCACGCACTCCGCGGAGCAGCGCCCAAACGGACCGGCACTCGACGCAGCAAGCCAAAGCGATGGGCGGAAGGGAAGGTGGACCGGACGCCAGCGGAAGAACGAACTCGGGTTCGCAGCCAAGAAACGAGCTCGGGTTCGCATCCCAGAAATGAGCTCGGGTTGGAAGCCAAGAAAGGAGCTCGGGTTGGGAGCCACGGCAGAGAGCTCGGGTCGGGAGCCAAGGGACGACGCCCAACAAAATGGACCGAAACGCGCGGATTGCGGGGGACTTGGACCAAGACCCTTTCAAATGGCACGTCGGCGGGAGGCTGACGTGGGCGCCAAGCAAGGGTGCGCCCAGGGTGGGGCCGCACCCTCCCACACGGCACCATGTATATAGGCTTAAGGCCAAAACGAAGGAGGGGGCGTTCAAGCAAGGAATTTCGGACAAGGCAAGGAGACGCAGAGCTAGGGAGGCAGTCCAAGCTCTGTTCTCGCGCACGGTCCGTTCCAGCAGAATCCGGCTGCAGCAGGGTTGCGGAAGAGGCAGAACTTGGCAGGTTTTGCACCCGTTCCGGTTGCACAGTGAGACAGTTCGGCAGCATACGCGGGTTGCAGAAGTCGACGGTCCCATGGAGTTGGGACGCCCGAGCAGGGGGCAGCTCTGTCATTCTGTAATTTCTATATCTGTTGTAAGGCGTGTTGCTGGTTTGGCTCACGCCGGAGATCTGCCGAGTTTTAGGGCAACTCCGCTTGCCGTAAACAATTGATTATACAAACGATAAACGGGCTGGCCGGTTTGGCAACCCCAACTTATTCCCGCGTCGTGTTTTACTTGCGTATTGCACTCGCTGATAATTGGCTAAGTGTTGATGCTGTCTGTCGTAAACGTGCTTATGAGTTAAACGAGTAAACTGTCAAGCCGAAAAGCTTCCGCGGGTTTAGGCGTAGTCTGCCGGTGCAACGTTTGAGCTGGTCTCACCCTCAAGACGTTCCCGGGAAGTGCCGCACACCACAGTTAGTCGCTTGAGACAAGCCAGAAATTGTGGCTGTGACACATAGCCCATGCGGCACTTCCTGGGGCGAAACCAGCCCGGCAGGCCACACCCAACCCGCGGATTGCCCACGCCTCATCTCTTTAACAGTTCCTTGCTTAGCCTTTTTTTCTTGATGTGCACTTCCTACAGTAAACGCATGCCAAACACAAGAGCAAGAGATAAATGCATAGGAGGGTGGCACTCCAAACTCGGACGTGCCTAACACCCCTTTTGCAATATTCATGGTTCAAAGAGACTTTACATATAACATCGGAGGGCTGCCACATCCCGGCACCTCATCCGTGAGCCTGCCACACTGGGCAGCTCAAGATACAACATCAACTGATGGGCAATCGGCCAGTGTCCAGGCTCTACCGCAGAGTAGCATCCACGGTCTGCATCCGCACTCTGTCTCTGTTGCACTCCGTCGCAAGCCTCCCGGCTTCCTATCGTCCGTCCCAGTCTGGGAAACCACTTCGGCATGCTGCCGTCCGTCTGCAGCCTTGCCTGCAACGATACCGCTGTCCTTCCGCAGCATCTGCCAACCAACTGGGCGCACTCTCTCTCGTCTAACCATGCCCAAGAGAGCCCCCACAAGACCGATGTCCGTCTGCAGTCCTGTCCGCACCGCACCGCTGTCTTCCGCAGACTAGGCTGACTGCCACACGTCTAAGTCCCGGCAGAAACTTAGACTTCGCACAGGCACCTCCCATGAGGCCAGCCGCAGGCAAAGCACCTCCACGTACTGTGGCATTCCTCCTGCGCTGCGGATCCTTACCTCGTTGCAGAGGGAACTTCTGGAACCGTGCACGAGCTGCTTTCTCCGGAAAGTGTGCCCTCCTCTGGAGCTTTCGGAGGACGGGCACGCCCTGCGTGTGCCTCAGGCCCCAACCTCGGTTGAATTGAACCGCTTGGATCGATCGAACCGGCACCGTTGTCCGCTTCACCTCTCCGTGCTCTTGGACCTTTAAATATCCACTGAGGAATTCCCGGGTTTCAAGGCCACGTATATCGGAAGTGCCCAACTCTAATAAGATCCATTGTAGCCGAAAAGAGAGTAAGGAGACCCATATCCGGACATCTAAGGGAGCTCGAACACCAATGAGAAATTTTGAAGACAAGATGGGTGTCAATGCATGCATACCCAACACAGGTAGTACTACGAGAACATCTTTGAAGGAACCTTGAACAAAATTAAGACAGGCGCCTTTTCCGCGGGCCAACCTGCTTCCTTTATTCTTGGTTGCTCCCCATCACTTGACTCATCCGCTCCCAGGTCGAGCTCCTCCTCGGGCGCACATGCGGCGGGCTCCCAAGGCGAGCTCAAAACGTTAAGCCGTGACCGATTCTTGTTCTTGTCTTCCACTTCCTTGTCTTGTTGCCGGGCGCTCACTTGGTGGGCGCGCTTGCGCTTGCCGGCGGACTCGTTTCTTTGGGCGCACGTGTGCGGGGCTCCCAAGGCGAGCTCAAAATGTTGCTGAGACGCGACCGGTTCTTGTTCTTATCTTCCGCCGCCTTCTCTTTTTGCCGGCGGACTCGTTTCTTTGGGCGCACCTCCGCCGGTCTTCCAAGTCGAGCTCCTCCTTGGGTGCAAATGTGCCGGCCTCCCAAGGCGAGCTCAAAACGTTGCTAGGACGTGACCGATTCGTGTTCTTCTCTTCCGTTGCCTTGTCTTTTTGCCGGGCGCTCACTTGGGTGGGCGTGCTTCCGTTTGCCGGCGGACTCGTTCCTTCGGGCGCACATGCGTCGGGCTCCCAAGGCGAGCTCAAAACGTTAAGACGTGACCGATGCCTGTCCTTGTCCGCCGTTGCCTTTTCTTTTTGCCGGGCGCGCTTCCCTTTTCTGGAGATGGAGTTGTTTCTTAGGGCGCACATGTGCCTGGCTCCCAAGGCGATCTCAAAACGTTGAGCCGTGACCGATTCTTGTTCTTGTCCGTCGTTGGCTTGTCTTTTTGCCGGGCGCTCACTTGGGTGGGCGCGATTCCGTTTGCCGGCGGACTCGTTTCTTTGGGCGCACATGGGCCGGGCTCCCAAGGCGAGCTCAAAACGTTAAGCCGTGACCTGTCCTTGTTCTTGTCCGCCGTTGGCCTGTCTTTTTGCCGGGCGCTCACTTGGGTGGGCGCTCTTCCGTTCGCCGCCGGACTCGTTTCCTTGGGCTCACGCGTGCCGGGCTCCTAAGGCGAGCTCAAAACGTTAAGCCGTGACCGATTCTTGTTCTTGTCCGCCGTTGCCCCGTGTCTTTGCCGGGCGATCACTTGGGTGGGCGCGCATCCGTTTGCCGGCGGACTCGTTTCTTTGGGCGCACATGTGAAGGGCTCCCAGGGCGAGCTCAAAACGTTACGCCGTGACCAATTCTTGTTCCTGTCCGCCGTTGCCTTGTCTTTTTGCCGGGCGCTCGCTTGGGTGGGCGCGCTTCCGTTTGCCGGGGGACTCGTTTCTTTGGGCGCACAGGCGACGGGCTCGCAAGGCGAGCTCAAAACGTTAAGCCCCGACCAATTCTTGTTCTTGTCCACCGTTGCCTTGTCTTGTTGCCGTGCGCTCACTTGGGTGGGCGCGCTTCCGTTTGCCGGAGACGGAGTCGTTTCTTTGGCCGCACATGTGCCGGGCTCCCAAGGCGGGCTCAAAACGTTAAGCCGTGACCAATCCTTGTTCTTGTCCGCCGTTGCCTTGTCTTTTTGCCGGGCGCTCGCTTGGGTGGGCGCGCTTCCGTGTCCCGGCGGACTCGTTTCTTTGGGCGCACATGTGAAGGGCTCCCAGGGCGAGCTCAAAACGTTAAGCCGTGACCAATTCTTGTTCTTGTCCGCCGTTTCCTTGTCTCTTTGCCGGGCGCTCACTTGGGTGGGCGCGCTTCCGTTTGCCGGGGGACTCGTTTCTTTGGGCGCGCAGGTGACGGGCTCCCAAGGCGAGCTCAAAACGTTAAGCCGTGACCAATTCTTGTTCTTGTCCGCCGTTGCCTTGTCTTGTTGCCGTGCGCTGACTTGGGTGGGCGCGCTTCCGTCTGCCGGAGATGGAGTCGTTCCTTTGGGCGCACATGTGCCGGGCTCCCAAGGCGGCCTCAAAACATTAAGCCGCGAGCAATTCTTGTTCTTGTCCGCCGTTGCCTTGTGTATTTTTGCCGGGCGCTCGCTTGGGTGGGAGCGCTTCCGTTTGCCGGCGGACTCGTTTCATTGGGCTCACATGTGCCGGGCTCCCAAGGAGAGCTCAAAATGTTAAGCCGTGGCCGATTCTTGTTCTTGTCCGTCGTTGGCCTGTGCTTTTGCCGGGCGCGCACTTGGGTGGGCACGCTTCCGTTTGCCGGCGGACTCGTTTCCTTGGGCTCACGTGTGCCGGGCTCCCGAGGCGAGCTCAAAACGTTAGGCCGTGACCAATTCTTGTTCTTGTCCGCCGTTGCCTTGTCTTGTTTCCGTGCGCTCGCTTGGGTGGGCACGCTTCCGTTTGCCGGCGGAGTCGTTTCTTTGGGCTCACGTGTGCCGGGCTCCCAAGGCGAGCTCAAAACGTTAAGCCGTGACCAATTCTTGTTCTTGTCCGCCGTTGCCTTAGCTTTTTCCCGGGCGCTCACTTGGGTGGGCGCGCTTCCGTTTGCCGGCGGACTCGTTTCTTCGGGCGGCACATGTGCCGGGCTCCCAAGGCGAGCCCAAAACGTTAAGCCGTGACCAATTCTTGTTCTTGTGCGCCGTTGCCTTGTCCTTTTGCCGGGCGCTCACTTGGGTGGGCGCGCTTCCGTTTGCCGGCGGACTCGTTTCTTCCTTGGGCGCACACGTGCCGGGCTCCCAAGGCGAGCTCAAAACGTTAAGCCGTGACCAATGCTTGTCCTTGTCTGCCGTTGCCTTGTCTTTTTTCCGGGCGCTCACTCGGGTGGGCGCGCTTCCGCTTGCCGCCGGACTCGTTTCTTTGGGCGCACATGTGCCGGGCTCCCAAGGCGAGCTCAAAACGTTAAGCCGTGACCAATTCCTGTTCTTGTCCGCCGTTGCCTTGTCTTTTTGCCGGGCGCTCACTTGGGTGGGCGCGCTTCCGTTTGCCGACGGGCTCGTTTCCTTGGGCGCACATGTGCCGGGCTCGCAAGGCGGGCTCAAAACGTTAAGCCGTGACCAATGCTTGTTCTTGTCCGCCGTTGCCTTGTCTTTTTGCCCGGCGCTCACTTGGGTGGGTGCGCTTCCGTTTGCGGGCGGACTCGTTTCTTTGGGCGCACATGTGCCGGGCTCCCAAGGGGAGCTCAAAACGTTAAGCCGTGACCAATTCTTGTTCTTCTCCGCCGTTGCCTTGTCTTTTTGCCGTGCGCTCACTTGGGTGGGCGCGCTTCCGTTTGCGGGCGGAGTCGTTTCTTTGGGCGCACATGTGTCGGGCTCCCAAGGGGAGCTCAAAACGTTAAGCCGTGACCAATTCTTGTTCTTCTCCGCCGTTCCCTTGTCTTTTTGCCGTGCGCCCACTTCGGTGGGTGCACTTCCGTTTGCCGCCGGACTCGTTCCTTCGGGCGCACATGTGCCGGGCTCCCAAGGCGAGCTCAAAACGTTAAGCCGTGACCAATCCTTGTTCTTGTCCGCCGTTGCCTTGTCTTGTTGCCGGGCGCTCACTTGGGTGGGGCCGCTTCCGTTTTCCGGCGGACTCGTTTCCTTGGGCGCACATGTGCCGGGCTCCGAAGGCGAGCTCAAAACGTTAAGCCAGTGACCAATGCTTGTCCTTGTCTGCCGTTTCCTTGTCTTTTTGCCGGGCGCTCACTCGGGTGGGCGCGCTTCCGCTTGCCGCCGGACTCGTTTCTTTGGGCGCACATGTGCCGGGCTCCCAAGGCGAGCTCAAAACGTTAGGCCGTGACCAATTCCTGTTCTTGTCCGTCGTTGCCTTGTCTTTTTGCCGGGCGCTCACTTGGGTGGGCGCGCTTCTGTTTGCCGACGGGCTCGTTTCCTTGGGCGCACATGTGCCGGGCTCGCAAGGCGAGCTCAAAATGTTAAGCCGTGACCAATGCTTGTTCTTGACCGCCGTTGCCTTGTCTTTTTGCCCGGCGCTCACTTGGGTGGGTGCGCTTCCGTTTGCGGGCGGACTCGTTTCTTTGGGCGCACATGTGCCGG
>BSBM01004177.1:0-49529 GCA_027924585.1 Larix kaempferi
GTGCCCATACTTACTTATAGTAATACAAGTAACTGATTACAATATACCAGTACATTATGCTAAATAAGCACATTGGAAAGAACCTTTATTTATTACAGAGATAACGTACATATCTAATCCAGTATAGTGTAAACAAAGCATGCTCTGTTATAAGTGAAACAGCTTGCACTAGGTAAGGTGATTCAATAGTCATAACTGATTATAGTTACTATATTAGTATAGATAGTGTGTTAAGTTGTACTTATCTTATCACCTTAATTAGGGATATGCTTAGAGTGCTACAGATGTGTAAAGGGTATGTTACATATGTGCCAAACAAGCTGGGCATAAGTATTAGTAAGTGATTACTGGTTACCCTATAATATTTATTAGCTTCAACACCATTGTTAGAAATGTATTAAGCAGAAGCATGAGATTGGGCTTATATGAATAAGGATAAGCATTAGACTAACTACTAGCTTATATGGGATTTATACTTTTAATACCTTATATATTATGGTGATACTTTGACTCATTCCAGATGATTGAGATCCATGGACTTACTTAGCACATATATGAATAGTAGAGAGCTATAAGCATTAAGTTGTGGTATATAACAGATCACGTGTGATGCTATCATAATTACACCTATGTTTACCTAATAAATAACCTATTCTAATCTTAGCTTTAACTGTTACAGGTCCCAGGTAGAAGCATAAGTAACACGATAAGCTTGTACTTACTTGATAGAATGCCATTGATCATGGAATCAAACTAACTACTAGTATGAATACCCTATCAGTAAGCTTTACACATTATTTGTATCATTACAGTACTTAATATGGTTTGTATCATATTAATTAGGGTAAGATCGTAACCATGGTTGTAACTAAGCTCTGTAACATGAAACATGAAACACAGTATCAGTTGTGTACATCATAACATAAACATATGGGAATCTATCATATTGATTACTCTATAACAAGATATGAGCAGTATATGTAAGCTTAATTTACAGTAATAAGAGAAGTGATCAAAGTCAATTGCTACCTTAGACTCATTGCCATTACTTCTTGTGAGATCATCATAATTGTAATCAAGCTTTACTACGGTCTCTATACCAGCATATTCTATATTCCTTATATGTGCTTTACAATAAGCTTTGTTCATTGTTTGGTACTGTTATTACGATTGGTTCAATATGAGTAAGGGCTAAGTTGGAGCTTAACATGAAGCTGGTGATAAGTAAGCATGATTGGTCATAGTTGTAACCATTGGACTCTAATGATACTGTTATTATATATGGTAGTGGTTAGAGTATCCGTAATCATAGTGGTTTCATAGTAAGCATGAGATTCAATTACATGGAAATAAAGCAAGCTACCTTATTGTTATACTATTACACTAGTATCCAAGAGCTTAGATAACAACAAGCATCAAAGCCCATAGTAATTCATGCAAATGATTCACAACACTGATGTATGCACTTGCTGAATTGATGTACGCATCTGCTAGAACAGATGGGTGGGAAGTACCAGCGGCACATGCACATTATAGTTAGCAAATTGAGATGGATCTGAAAGTCTTCTAATGTAGTAAACCTACTGTCAGCGAGCCATTTGAGTAATTAACCATTTCCGGAGCAGTGAACCTACTGTCAGCCAGCAATTTGAGGATTGAATCAGCCATCTGAACATGCTGGTATCGGAGCGGTTTGTTCTCGCTCAATGGAAGGATCTCACCCCTTCAAGTGTTCAATTTGAGGTGTTAATTTGCCTGTCCCCTGGTGTGGTACACTAACTGAAAGCCAGAGATTGTTGATCCTCTGGTGTACTAAGAGAAAGCCAGTCAATAAGTGAAAGCCAGTCAATAAGTGAAGCCGACCAGTTCAGTAGTTTTTTCCTAAGTTGACCTCGTTTACTCAAAAGCACTACTAACAACAACAGTTGCACTTTATAAATATTGAAACCTGGGATCCCTCCCAATTTGATAGCTTTATCCGCCCTGAGTTTGATAAATCTTCAGCTGCCTAGCGCCATTCGTCCTTCCTATTTGATGCTGGCACTCCTCGCCACCGACCAAGGACGACCAAAGGTACCACTTCTATTTGATCGAGTAATTCTGAAATTTCCTCCTCTTCTTTCCGTAAATTTACTCCTCTCCTTAATGATCCAATGGGTTTTAACAGTAAGAATGGAGAAGTAGTTCCTAATGCCATCATCTGTGGTTCTCCTGGTCCTGTTCTCCTTTACCTAGCCGCCCAACACAGATTCTGAATAACCCTATAATCGATTCAGTAGTTCCTGTTGAATAATAACCAGCATCCAAGAAAGCACTTGTTGAAGTCGATCCAGCAGAAGCGGATTAAGCTCTAGGAGCGGGGTCAGTAGCTTACCTTGAAGCAATTGAAGTTGATCCACCTGTAGCATATACATCCCTTTTATTTCAAATATATAGCCTTCCGGGTTAAGAGCCAGATCCATAGCATAAGACACAGGGGCGGAACCAAAGAGGGCAGCATTAATGGAGCCAGCAGAATAGGTAGTGAACCACCCAGCGAGAGACCGTACATCTTTGCTAGTAGCTACTATATACTATACCGAAATAACCGAAATATGGGACGACCAAATAATGTCAGTAGCAAGGACGGATCTCGGCGCAGATTCTATAGCATACCTAGGTTGCCCGGTTAAAGGTCCATATTATATAAATAAAGCCCACATCGGTGTAGATAAAATATCCACTTATACCTTTCATTTCGAAATCCAAGTAGCGAAGGCAAGGGAAAAGCACAGTAAGCAGCCCTACCAACTTTCCATGACCTAGTACCAGTAAATGATCCAGCAAGGGCAAAGGTTGAGTAATGGGAAAGGTAGAAGTTTAAGAACCATTATCATTAGCGGAGAGTAGGGGGCATAGCTTTTTAGTTCCTCTAGTAACGGAGTCTCTAGTCCCAAATTAAGTTGACCGAGTGAAAGCAGTTGATCACCCATCACCAGTAGCAGAACTAAAAGAGGCAATAGGAAAGAAAGGCGGGGGTCGGATATTGTTGAACCAATTGAAGTGGATCACCCAGCATCTGAGTTAGTATTCTCGCCATGCTAAGGGGTAGGATAAGGTGCTATAAGATCTCTGCGCCAGGGGAATTGTTCAGTGAAGGCGTTTAAACTATTTGCAATGTCCAACCTGCGCCTGTCGCTACTTCTGCTACCTCCGCCCTTGCATAAGATGGTGATGGGTAAACTACTGGCTATGCCGCCTACGCTATTGGATCAACTGGTGTACCTGTCCTTGCTTATGGGTAAACTGGATCTCGCTATCGATCACGAAGGTTTGCCTATGGCTCTGTATCTACCTTTGTCCCAGGTGCTTATTCGACTGGATAAGCTGCAATATCACCGACTGGATCAACAGGATATACGGATGTTGCCCTTGCTTATGGATTTGCTTCATCGACTGGTTAAACAATTGGAATTTGGTATGCTGCGTGCTTTGTTACTGGTCTTGTTGCTGGTTGTCCTGCTGCTACGGGTGCTTTAACGGCTGCTTCTTCATAGAAAGAATATACTTTTGTGGAATCCATGGCTTAATCAACAGAATTTGGTGGGTACGCTACAATTAGTGCTGCTTCTTCAACTGAATATACTACCGGATAAACTACTTAGACTGTCTCTACTCCTGCGGGTGAAACTGCAATGGGCTCTGTAATTCGATCTGGATCTTGACAAGGTGGTGGCCCTGGAACTAGATATGGATCTTATGTGGGATCTACTGTTGGGTCTTTAACTGCAGGTGATACTGAAACTCGTGAAATTTTATCAATAGTTTGAACCTCCCCTTCTTATGCTTGCTAAGATGTTAATTAACCTGGGTTATAAAAAGTATCCCTTACTTCCTTTATTCCTGTTCTCACACCCTTTACTTATGCTCCTGTTGCAGGTTCAATGAGTGTTGGCCGTGCCTCTGTCTTTGCTGAATGATTAAATGCCTTTGCTTTTACCTCTGTCTATGGTGCTTCTGGTCCTGGATCAATGGGCTCTACTACTAGCTTTGCCCCAGCAACCTTTTTATCCCTACCATATAGTAGGCTTCAACCTTTCGTTCTCCTAGGTGAAAGGCGGGCCCGCTGCAGAAAGGAAATCGGATACTTTGGAAGGTATGCAAGAAGATGCTATTGAATTAGAAGGAAATTTGACAGCTTCAGGAAAAAGAAAGCCTAAGTCAGAGCTAAGAGATAATAAGGAAAGGATAAAACAAAAAGAGGAGACCGGTACTTCGGGAAAAAAGAAGGATTCTAAAGAAGAAAAGATTTAATAAATGAAAAGATTTATTCGTAATCTGACCAATAAAATATCGAGGTTAGCACTTCAAAACCAAAATCCTCCCAGACAATTTGAAGAAGGACGAGTAAGGCAAAATTTTCATCAGGCTAGAAGACTCTATAATCCCCAACCTCACATTTTGCAAAGAGATCAGAGAGATAGAAGAAATGAAGAAGATCCCATTCAAGCTCCAATGAGAAATAATAAGAATATGATTGAGGATACTGTGGAAGAATAATATACAGAACCCGAGGATGATTAAATTAATTGGTTACAAGATAATACTGGGCACACTTATCTTACTCAGTATGATTATGAAAATTCATCAAGATTAAATCATCTCACTAATGATAATCCTTACACTTAATAAAAGAAAATGCCTGATGATCTCAGAAGGTTTGCTGATGCATTTCAAGCTGAATTGCATAACAAATATGATTTGAGGCCGAGAGCTAAATGCGCCCAAAGAACAAAATGTGCCTGATGCTGCCTTCAACAAGTCAAAATAAAGGAAAGGAGAAATAAGCCTCTGGTTCTGGGAAGAAGTCTGATCAACAAAAGGTTAGTGATAAAGTGTTACAAAGTAAAGAATATGAAAAAGTTCTTTCTACTTTTAGTCTTGAAGCTGAGTTGAACAAGATTAAAGTCCCTATACCTCTATCAGAGCTGGCGAGGAATGCTGAGTACAAGAAACAAATAGTTAAGATTTTAGATGGTGCTGCTACAGAGATACGACCAGATACTTTAAACATTCATGATGAAGCTCCAATAGTTTCATTTGACCCTTTGTGGAGGAAAAAGGTGATACAGTAGCTCCTTTTTATGTTACATTGACCATACATGAGTTTCTATTGCATAATTGTATGCTGGATTCAGGTGCCTCACATAATATAATGCCTAAGGTGATCATGGATAAATTAGGACTGGAGATCACCAAACCCTATAAAGATTTATATTCTTTTGATTCCAGGAATGTTAAGTGCATTGGGATGAGAAAAGATTTGGTGGTTACTTTAGCCCAGTTGCCAGTCAAAAGTATGGTGATGGATGTAGTAGTAGTTGATGTCCCAGCTAACTACGGAATGCTATTGTCTAGGGCCTGGGGACATAAAATGGGAGGTTCCTTACAGTTGGATATGAGTTATGCTACTGTTCCTTTTTTCGGTGGAGAAAGCAGAAGCTCTCTAGATAAAAAAAGTTTGCATATACAGTAAGTGATGCTAACTCACCCATAAATTTTCCTGTATATAGTGTAGATCAAGATTTGAGTTGTTGCATTTGAAATGTAAATAGCGAATTTGAAGATGAAATAAAGGTTGAGAAAGAAGTAGCAAAAGATTGTACTGAAAAGGTTAAAGATGGAGACATCTGGAAGATTAATTTTGATGGAGCATCCTCGATCACACCTACCAAAAAATTCTTAATTTATTATTTGTTTGACATTGCCATCCCTGAGAACACAGGTAACAAACAGCTGCTTTTGACCCCCTCAAATAGAGCGGCCTAACAGCTCCAACCCCGTAATTTCCACAGCTTCTCGTTTTCCCTATAGAGATGGACCCAGAATTGGATAAATTTGCTCTGGTTGGGTGGGAATAGAGAAATTAAGTGTTTTTTACAGCAATTAATTATTCACTCTTTTCATTGCAACAGTTAGAGTAGTAGTCAGAGCGGAAAGTGGGAAAATAGGATCAAGATAGAATCATTAGGTTCAATCTAGATAGAACTTTCTTCTAAGGTTCAACGTAGGTAAGTCTCACGTCTCAATGCAATATCATCTATATAACACGTATATATGCGTACGAATCTAAGTGTAAACGTATAGATGGCAACATCGTATGTATAAGGTCCGAATGCACTAAATAATATAGATTTTGAAGTGTGTGCCTGGGTGCTAGGGCAAACCAGAGATAAACGTTCAGAGGGGGGTTAGTTTAGTAACAATAATCTCCATTTCAAAGAGTTGCACACTAATTTAGAAGATAGCAGGTTGGGGACCGCCTTCACCCCCAATGTAGAGACTAGATTTCATATATATTAACCCATTGTATTAGCGGAGTAGTAGTAATAGTAGCTAGGTAGAGAGCCATTGCATTGGAATAAAGCAGCTAGTAGAATTAGATCCGGCCGAGGAGCAACGTAGAGATGCGGTTCAATGTGGATATGCTAATTTGGCCTTTGGGATTCGCTCGGATGTACCGATGTAAAGAACAAAGAAACTTATTGATTTCATTTCGGTCAACTTCTTTTTATTTCTCGGTGTTCAGACCCCCTAAGGATAGAGAGTTAAGCCAGGCAGCCTATAACTAGCGAATTTCCCAGTCGCTCACACAAGACCAGCTATCGAACCACACACAAATACTCTCAATAAATGTGGTGCTACCCTTATAATGCATTTGCAATTTGCTTTATTATACATACGTAAATATACTGCTGTCACAAAACAATAACACAACCAACCTAACATATTTCACTTTAGACCTACCACCTGACTACGCGTCCCTTACCTACCCATATTAGTTCTCGATGTTCCTTCTCTTCCAACAATGAGACCTTGTATTCATTCTTCAGCTACAGCTGTAATGCTATCCTCTTCTTGCCTGAGGATTCAGCCTATACTAAACTACCTGCATCCACGGTTCTCCTCTGTTGACCGGATAGCCATATTAACATGCCTCAACTACCTGGCTGGGGGCCTCCCGGAGCTATATTAGGAAGCTATGGTCCCAACGATATCACCTATGTAAGGATAGAACACTGTAGGGGACCACCGGGCGTAGGGAATTCTAGTTGCTACCGGGAATGGATGAAGAAGAGATGACAGCAGCTAGGGCCCCATCCTTCAACCTCAGTCGAACAACTGAAGCAGCTATCCGTCTCGGGGGGTGAGCGAAAGAAAAGACACTCGGTGAATGAAGGCTTTAACACATTAGTTGAATTACCCGCAACAGGGAATAGATTACCCATCCTATAATATAAGTTTAGAGCTAGAATGAATGATCAGATGCCGTTGAGGAGCAGCCTTGGCTTCCTTTAGATAGTCTGGACGGATTTCCTTTTAGTTCTTGCCTCCGACTTGCCTTTTTACTAGATGTTTTCTCGGTATGACTTGTCTTAAGACGACCCATCGTAGCCTATCAAGTTATCCTTCCTGCGTGACCCAGGCCTTCCAATAAGTGGTAAATTCCCTAATTCAATGTGCGTGTTATGATAGAGAGTCAGTCTGAACGGGTGGCCTATCAATAAATTCCCTAACGAAAAGGTAGCGTGCGGGAATAAACCTGTGACCTACTTCAATTTCCTGTGCTAATTCCACCAAATTCTGGATCTACCCCTCATCCACCCATTACACTGTCAAATCAGAATTAATCCCCAACGAGTTGTTCTCCGATAGCCTCGATCAGAGGTTAAGTGAGAGTTCTACTACGATCCATCTCGTTTTTCGTAATTAATGAATGGATAATCTAATATATAAGGTATTTATAAGAGGTAAGACAGGAAAGACTGGAAGCCATTATAAAAGCTAGTATAAAGATTCTTTTCTATCTTAATTGCCCGTTACGAAGCGGGGTTGCCGCCGGAACAAAGATAAGCCCGGATGCCCAGAATAATAAAAATAATAAGGATAAGGCCAAGATATTTCACCAATATTTCTTTTATAAGTGGCAATCCCTAGCTTAGTATTATAGAAGGGGATGAGTGGAATCTATTCAGAATAAAGAATGGAATGTATGAATGGTTGGTAATGCCTTTTGGTCTGACTAACGTGCCGAGTACATTCATTACGTTGATGACTAAGGTATTGTGTCCCTTAGGTAAGTTCGTTGTTGTGTACTTTTATTAGATTCTTGGTAGCAAGGGTTAACATTTGCAGCATATCAGATTGGTGCTATAAGTTTTGGATAGAGATAAGTTGTGCATAAGTTTTAAGAAGCGTGAGTTCTTCAGACAAGAGTTAGTTTATTTGGAAATTTTGATCTCTTGGCAACAATTGATTATGGATCTCGGGAAAGTGAAGGCTATATTGGAGTTACAATATGCATGAGGTAAGAAGTTTCCATGGCATTACTCAATTTATAGGAAGTTGGAGGATTCAGTGGGATTTACGCACCTATGACAGTGCATGAAGGCACACCCGATTCTAGTGGAGCGTTTGAGTGCAAGATAGTTTCGATATGTTGAAGGAGAGGATTACCAAAAGCCCCAATGTTGTGTACCCTGATTTTGAGAAAGTATTTCAAGTGGAATGTGATGCAAGTGGGGTAGCTATTGGAGCTGCGGTAAGTCAGGAGGGTGAACTTATGCATTTCAGTTATAAATTGAAGAAGGTGAGGAAGAGATACTCTGCATATGACTTCTAATTTTATGTTGTGATACAAGCATTGAAGCATTGGAGACATTATTTGCTGCCAAAGGAATTTATGTTTAATACAAATCATCAAGCCGCAAAATTAATTAACAGTAAACATAAGTTTAATTGAAGCATATGAGATGGGTAGAGTTCCTGTAGAGTTACACATTAGGGTTCTAACATAAATTAGGCAAGGATAATAAAGTAGTTGATTCATTGAGCAAGAATACATTGATGCTGAATACTATGAAGAATAAGTTGGTTGTGTTACCCCTCTAAATGCCTAAGCATTTTCTATTTTTAGTAAAGCAGTATCCTCGCTGGAGACATAAGTTAAGTACAAAGAGAAACTCGAGGGTTAAAGCTGATAATAGCATCACTGAGGCTTGCATACTAGCATTGGTCTCATCTGGATAGGTTAAAGATAATATGGATAATATCCTTCCTCCTTTTCTTTGCTCTTGTGTGGAGCTTAGCATTTTACAAAGCATATGTGTGCAGTCCTATTAAGACCATTCATCTAGCAGGTATGGAGACTTAATATATTTTGCTAGCCGCCGCAACAAAGACACTTGGGAGATCTATTGGTTCATGGTTTATAGCATGCCTTAATTTGGTGAAGCATCGCTAAATGATGACTTCAGCCGCAGCATTTGAGGATCTTAATCTTTCTTCGAAGATTCTCGGGATATCTACTTTTAGATGGGATGGCAGGAGCCAGGCAGTAGCACTTCAGATGATCTTTAGGCCACTTAATTCTAATCTGGTTGGCACATTGTAGTTTCAAATATAAGTGCATATAGTCACCCATAAATTGAACCAGAATCCAATGACTCAGATACCGGCGAATCCAAATGCAAGAGCTGGAGTTTCTATCAGCCAGCAAGTCCTCGCTTTTATGGTTAAAACACAATGTTTTGGAACTGTTAAGCTCTGAGTTATCGCTGTTATAAAGCTTTTCATTCTTCATTTCAGATAAGGTCTCAAATGTAAAGAGGGTTAACCAGGGAGTTCTGCTGGTCAAAACTATTACTTTATTAACCAAGAATGCCCCACACTTCTTTCAGATACAAGAAGGATTGCACAATAAATTGGCAGAAAGACAAATTCCATAATTTGGAGCAGCCGTTTCAATTACATTTATGCTTACCTGTTTATATGCAGCAAAGAACATAATACTTTTTTGCTAATGCTCGTAGTAAGGCTGCTAGGGCTCCTTGCTCCTGTTTGAATCCTCCTTCCAATAAAAATATCCATTAGTAAGAGAAGCCAGCCAAGTCAGCTAGCTAAAAAATAGAATAGCATATACAAGGGCTGAGATAAGACCTACGGGGCTCTGTCGGTCCTAATGTCCAATCAATGTGGGGAAGCGGTGCAGAAAGCGGTGTGGAAATATGCGGGTTCCTGGTCCGATAGGCAAGTCATAAGGCAAAGAATAATAAGAATAAAAATATCATAACAAGTCTCCTCAAGCTCGCCAGCTCTAGCAAATGCCAAAAAAATGCCAGCAATAAAAAAAAGCATATGGAAGACCGAGATCTTACCTACGGGAGACTGCCGGGCTCCTCATGCAGTCAGGATATCCAATAGCTCTTAGATCAGTTGTTTCGTTAAGCTGCTCTTAGGTCAGTTGGTTCGTTAAGCCGCTCTATTAAGGTAGGCCACAATTTGACCTACGGGATACTGTTGAACTCCTCTTTATAATAAATAAAAATATCCAGACAAGGCTCCTTGCCCTCCTCGCTCTTCTTATGTCAAGCGAGCAGTTTATCCTACTGTTGAGCAGGCAATCCCTTCAACTGCTTCAATAGCTTCAATGGTGCTGCCTAGCTTTAGATCTTCTCTATATACAATACATACTGGTGCTTGCTCTGCTGCTAGCATTGCTATTGGATCTGGTTGGGTGGGAATAGAGAAATAAAGTAAAAACCTTTGCTTACTTAATTTACCATGCGTGACTTAGGTTTATTAGGGTCTTTTACCACTTTTACAAGGCACTGACCCTTAGGCTTATCCATTCCATCCAGCCCTCCCTCCAGCCATTCAAGCATTCCAGTCCCACTGGGTCTTAACTCTTCCAAATGACACGACTTAACAAACGATGTTTTAACTTGGCCGTGGTAAAACATGGATTAGCATTATGTTATCCCAACAAATCCTCCATAGTAGGCTAGGTTGTGCGTCAAGCAGTAATGTGGCAGGTGGTAAGTAAATCCGTTAAATATCGCATCGAGATGGGGGTAAGGCAGGGCAGCTTGCCTGGAAAGGTTCTTTCTCAGGATCGCTCAAGCTTGTCCGACTGTATGAGTCCTTTATGGCCGGAACCTTCCTTCTGTATGGATGCACTCAACATACTCCGAACACGTTAAGCAAGCTGTCATTCGATGATCGTTTGCTATGGGTTCCAACTGGATGGGGATGGATGTATAAACCTTCTGGATGGATGTATAAACCTTTACTGGTGCTAGTGCTGGTGCTAGGTAAATCTAGAATATTTAGTAACTCCTGCCAGCGGGGATTGTAAAGAAGCACCCAACTCACTCGCCGGCTATAGGCCCGAACTACCCATTAACTTTCATGAGCCTTTCGCAGACCATAGCCCCTTGCTACCCATTATAGTTGCTCTATAGATAGTATACTACCGCTACCCTCTGCTCTCATGCCCAGCTGCTTTGGATAGCCAGTCATCCATGGTTGTGCCATTGAAGTGGGAAAAAAGGTCAGTGCCTAGCTCGCAGTAACATGAGAATAGCCCAGCTCTCGAGGAATATAATAGTAGAAATGTTTCGTAACCCATAGCGCATCACGAGGAAAGAAGCAGTAACATGAGAATAGCCCAATATCTTAAGCTCGAGGAAAGCCGGTCCTGTAACGTTTACCAGTAACGTTTACTTATAAATATACCGATATACACGTATATAAATGCATTCACGTGCGTTAACTTTAAGGGAAGGATAAAGATTTGTACTTTAGAGGGAGGATAAGATTGGTACTTTAAGGGAAGGATACAGATACAGATACTTGAATTGATAGATACTTTCATTTCTGGATGGAGGTGCGGCAGAATACGGGTGCGTAAATAGAAGAGATAAGTCTAGTGACCGGGTCAATTTCACAGTTATAAGTGGCGATAAAAATATGCCTCTCCAAGGAAAGGTCTTTACCGGTTAGTAAGGTTCATCTTAACTAGGTCAGGGATAAATAGACTTACCAGGATACATATACGGGAGCAAGTCATACCAAGAGCTGCACTAACCAAGACCAGTAAGTTAGTAGGAAAGAATTACCATAACCATTACTAACCAAGTCATACCAAGACCTGCACTAACAAGGCAGGTTTATAAGAGAGGCAGGCAGGCCGAAGATAATATAAAGGAAGTAGCTCCACCAAGGAAGTGCAATACCACGATATTTCCCGGGTAGCTTGTACAGATGTTCCGGCTTTGGCCCCTATAGGTGCTGTTCCAGTTCCGAATTATAGTTATAGGGGTAAAAAGTATTATTATAATGATCCAGAGGAAGAGCCTGTTGATTGAGTCTCACTAACAGCATATTAAATGTTATGACCTATGACTTCGTACAGTTCCAGATGACCGAGAAAAAGCAGTAGCAAAGTTAATAAAGTACCTGCTAAAGCAACGGAGGTAGAGACAAAGGTAGCTAGAGAGGCAGCAGGGTGTGCTCTAGAATCAGTCTCTCCGGCCAGTCCTTTTAAGGCTCCGGATGGGGCCTACAGCAGGTCGGACAGATAGGAATTATTGAAGTGTCCCGAATCCACAGGTGCGGAATCGGTTTTTGTTCGGGAAGGCAGGCCAGGTTGGAAATAGCCAAATAATAGGTGTGGATTGGACGTAAAAGGAAGGCCGAAAAGGTCGATAGCGTGAAAGGACTCCGGTGGTGTATTGAATATGAGGGATCGCAACTCAAAGGAGGTGCAGAAGAAGCAGTGCGAATGCCACCAAATAAGGTAAAGTTATATTGAATCGATGGGAGTAAGATCGGATGGTCACTGCCCCGAAGAGGGGGATTAAGGCTTGGATCTTGTGGGTTTATTTCCGGCTAAAAAACAGCAAATTAGGAAATAAATTGATTTTATACTGCCAAGTCGAGTGCTTGCCAAAAGGATAGAGTTTTAGTACTTGCCTTAGTTCGAATGCTTGCTTGCTGGGTTCTCTCGGGCTTGCTTATGAGCTTGCTGGTTAGGGCTTGTTGGGGATATACTTTCGCGGGTGGAGTAGTTACCCGCTCTATAACCCTTACCCTGAAGCTAAGGAAGCGTATGGGTAGATTCGACCGATCATATTCCCTATCGGTAAATAAGGATATTTCTATTGGTTGCTAAAGTAGATCGAGTTGCTACGGATGCCAACGTACGAGAATTAATGTATGATCCGCTGGGCTAGTAAAAGCAAAAAGGCTAGTGGGGTGGGACAGTAGGGAACCACCCCTGAATACAAGACCCGGAGAAACACACTTTATAGTCAGCAATGAATATCTTTATTAACTACCATATTTATGAAGGAGGTTTATTATCTTAGTATTAGAAGTATAAATCAGTATTAGATCAGTAGGAATATATTTTAGTGGTTCTATTTATTAATTGTAGAAAGAAGATTATATAATTAATAAAGAGCTAGTAATATTTTGTTTATAGAGTTAGGATAATATTAGTCTCTTTTTAGTGGTTCTATTTATTAATTGTAGAAAGAAGATTATATAATTAATAAAGAGCTAGTAATATTTGTTTATAGAGTTAGGATATATTTAGTCTCTATAGTAGTGGGAACTTGACTCCTAGTTATCAGTTTATATATAGTTAGGAGCTAGAAAGTATACTTTAGTTCATTAAAGAAAAGTATCTTTAGGTATTCCTCTTTAGCTACTTACTAGAATAATAGTTATCAAGTTGACTTATAATAAATCTTCAAATACAGAGGACCTGTTACTTTGACCCTAAACCCATTTTCAAATGGCCAGCTAACTTATTATCATCAATAAGTACACCCCTTTACCCCAATATATATAAGGATAACCCCAATATCTTTATAAAAGATATAGCTTAGACAGCCATACACAGCAGGGGGTGCTACCTCACCCCTCATCATGTTAGTATGGTATTTTTATAAAAGTAGGAACTCTTATGTATAGTATTTAGGTTTATATATATAATAATAAGGGGTGAGTATAGAAGTGACGAACCTTGAGCCGACCTACGGGGGGCGATGTGATGAGGTACGAACCTCCCCAGCTTTATTTCCTTTTAGTTATTAGTAAAAGTAGGAAGTATGATAAGTAAGATAGAGTAGGAGATATAAAGGATTAATAAATAGAAAGTTATAAGTGTAGGTATAGAATTAAAAACTATTATGTATGTTGTATTGTAGGAAATTATATCTTATATTATCTTAGCTCAAGGAGATTAGTGATCAACTGAACTCTATAAATATATATGATAAAAGATGCCCATTATAAACCACCGTACAGAGGGACTTATAAAATCGCATAGAGATCATATTTTATTAGATAACCACCCACCCAGAAACACTCGAAAGGATTGGAACCGTAGAAAGATACATAAATATATTAAGAAAATAAGTAAAGAAAGATGCTGTCTTTGGCTTCGAACAACAACCAATCTACCAATTAATTTAATAGGGATAGGGATTTCTTGATTGACCGATGGATGATTTAGTAGGTTAAAAAACGTATCTTTTCACCTGTTTCGCCACGGCTAGCTAGGCTGGGGAACACTGAGTCACCCATCCCATTGATGCGATGATTTCTACGCTAAAAAACCCTCCCCCGGTCTTCGCATTGAAAGAATCGATGAAAAGAAGAACCATAACCCATCGAAAGAAAATCATTTAGGTGGGCCGGGTAGCATTATCTATCCATCATATATGATGCATCGAAGTACTTGTAAGGGTCGGAAGGTGGTTCAAGAGAGAATGCCGCTGGCTTCCTTCCTTTCTTCAGGGGAGGACGGGGCTTGAAGAAGTGGTTTTAATATTCTTTTCAGTTTTGGAGGTTCCGTAACCACTTTAGTGCCCCCGGGAATTCGTGGCATCGTATGGTTCGTCACTTTTTGATTCAACTTCACGCCAAACACCACGTAGATTAAGTCGTACTTTTTAATCAATTCGTCGGGCGTCTGTAACTCTTTCGTCTTGGGGGTCCCCGGTAATACCTATTATCGGCGGTCTTACCGTGGTGGGAAGTTTAGAATCGTAGTGGGGTGGAGGTTCTCTTCGATCAGACTAGCTCCACTATAAATATATGGCATTTCATTTTTGTGATTCGACGATCCCCCCAATCAAGTATTTTATTTCAAACCTTGCGACGTATAACCGTATCACCGCGCAAGAAGAAAGCAATAGTAGGATCGTACGATGTATCAATGATAGATAGGATAATTAACTAACCACTAAAGAGAAACACATACACCCCCAAAGCTGCGCTAGTATACGGTATGCGAAGAAAGAGTGATACCAATCAGCAGGTATGGCATTCAAATCATAAGCATTCCACAACATCCGAGTGAGTAACCAGCGTCCGACCATCATCCGCCTCACTCATATGATGAAGTGGAATCTGCAACATTATCACAGTCAACAGCATTCGTCGAATCATTTTGTTTACCATCTGCATCTCGACATCTGTATAAAAACAAACCGATAAAAGGGAGAAATAAAGCAAGGTGGTAGGGCTACGGGAGGGAATAGGAGGAGGTGGTAACCATAATCCCCATAAATTCCCATCTAGGAAAACACCACATCGAATTGGTTACTGTAGTGCCGAGAGACCCTTACAATATCCAGGAAAACCTTTCAACCTCTTCTTTGTTGGGTGAAACCTCGGCTGGCTGGCTCTCAGTTTGCTACGCCTTAGTTCCCTGGCCTGTCTCTAGTTCCCTAAATGATACTATCTACCTACAACATGGTAACTCAGCGAACACCCCTTCTTACAAAGCCTTACTATACTTATCTCCCTGGGGCTTCGTAGATAAAATTCTATGTAGGTTTGTGGGGCTCTATTCTCTCTCTAGTTATTCACATTATACGAGGAAATCAATTAATTACAAAGATATCTTTGAAGAGAATAAATACAGGACTTTAAGTAGCCTCTGAGTTACCATTCCGTGTAGTTGTGTCTTTTGGGGGGTTATGTATGTACTATTTCCTTGGCCTGGCTAGTGACCGAAATAGACTCGCGGCCAAGAGAAGGCATTTCCAATTGAGGAGAGTGACTTACAATGAGTTAGCGTGTAAAAGCACAGTTATGTTATCTTTATTCATTCTATCCACTGCTCTTTTACCCAACGACTTAATCAAAGAGAGACCAAATGGTAAGCCTAATTCACTAAGACATAATCAATGCCACTAGCACCACCGTTGTGAGCAAAACAAGTGTACCCGTAGAACTATAGATAGCATGGAGGAAATCCATCGATAATGACATGATCATGGGATTCACCGAGCCTGGAGAAGGTGTCTCCTATAGGGGCTTAACCACGACCTTCGAAATAAAACTCCTGGAATAGCAGCAACCACGACAGACAGATCCAACCTTCCAACACCAGCTTGTTTACTTAATATTTAAAGGAGTGCATCTGTGAAAAACTTAAACGAGCAACCAAGGAGTAATGTATAAACTTATGGAGCACATACACCATTGGCAATCCTTCTAAAAGAGGTAGTTTAGCTCTCAACGAACTTACTATGAATTCAGATCCATCTTCCACAAAGAGGGTAACTTGTTTGCAGCCTAGCATTTCAACACGCCCAGCATCAAAAAGGTCGCACACTCGACCGAACTTGAAGGACTTCTTGCTATGTTTGGGCTAATGGTTGGCCACTCATATTTAGACCACGCAATGTACCAGAGCCAGTTCCCTGCCTTCAGCGCGAAAGACTAAGAAGGGAGCGAGGGTAACTTTGTTGCTTTTTGTTTGGAACGAATTTGGGAAGCAAGCAGCAGCGACTCGCTTTAGGGAAGCTTGGCTTTACTCGAAGTAGCAGTTTCTTAGCTAACGAGTTTTCACTTCCCTCCTTCGAGCACAGGCAGTCGATTGAACAGTTAGTGTGTAGAAAGCGGGCAGTCAGAGCATAGGACGGAAGCTGATCCGAGAGCTTGGATTATAGAAAGAAGAGGAGGGTGGTGACTCGGTGTCGGGAATATTTCCTCGTATTTTCTTTAAGGCAGTAAGTCGAGTTCCCACTTCCAGTTTGCGAGTTCAGGCGGTCGAATTCATAGGTCGCGTAGTTCAAGTTCAGTTCACCGGCCGGAGGCGAAGATCAGTCCCTTTGGTAATGGAAGAGAGGCCCTATAATCCGGTAGGTGCCAACTGAGTTCTAACTTCCCGCTTTCGAGGGCACGATGGAATAGTTTCTTTTTTAGACAGAATACTTATATTTACTCGCGTTCTGCTGGATGGATTTCTTTCTTTCTCCTTTAGCGGTCAAGTGGTTAGCAGGCTACAGGTATAGGTCGCAATTGCTTTATATAAGTTAGAAAGGCCACTGTTAATGCCTTTTTTATTTATTACTAATGGAGCTAGTCGCTCTAGTAGGATTTTGATTTAACAAGTGTAGGGGTTACTATGTTTGAAATTATCTTCTATCGAGCTGCTGCCTCTGCCTATGCATCTGCATCTTGCTTCCTTTTTTTTTATTCTGCAGCTTTAGCTTTCATCTAACTTTTCACTCTATTACTTTTCTTTGCTTTATTTTTTCTATAGTCTCTTGGTCCTACAGAGTCTGTCTGGTTTCTACTATTAACTTGGTGATCACATAATAGTTATCTGTGGAAAATTTTGTTATACTTTTATAATGAATGCCAATACGGTTTTCAAAGAATTTATCCAACTTGTCTTACGCCTTTACCACTGGCTTCATGAACTACTATCTCTCTCGCTAGTGCATCTCATCCCTTCTTTCTACACCTATTTTGTTCTTCCTTAACCATATCCACTTGTGATTTCAGTTTGGTTTTATGTGCTTACTTTTCTCAAATGCAACACGAACCCTCTTCACGTTATACACTTACTTTATCTACTTAATCCTTCAACTATAGGTTGTGTTCCTAAAGTTATAGCAGGTTACTAATCTCTATTATGTGGCCATGAATGCATTTTTTGTCCTCATTGAGATCACTAATGAAGTCAGTTATGTAATTGAAAAGATTTGGACCTGGGTTTAAGAACATGATTTTAGATTTTTTCATTATACTCCACGTTTAGGTACGCAGACTGAGGGATTTTGAATGATCTAGGTATTCCTCCTCCAAATGGGATCCCAGAATCTGTTGTAGATTCTTTCTCTCCGATCCCAGATACAAACTAAAAATCGTGGCCTTGTATCTTGTAATGTATCCATCGGGTTGTATACACCCCCTGTAACAGGCCAGTATATCATCGTTCCCGTAGGTATACCTGTACCCGTCTCTTTTTGTTCTTTTACAGGATGGCCCCGAAGATATTCTTCACCAATCTTGGTTGTTGGCTTAAAGAGCATTCTGGGGTGCACAAGGGTTTAAAATAAAAGGCGTTGCAGTCTAGAACTTGCTTATTAAATCCCTTAAACATGGAAGGTATCACCTAAGGCGCGTTGTCGAACACATGGAGTATGGTGTGGATCCAGCTAGGTAAAATAGATACGAGTCACATTCAACATATTATCCATATTAATCCTTTTTTTAATAATTACATATATAAATTATATACCTATCTCTAATTAATTTATGTATAGATATAGAGACTATCTATTGCCAGAGGAGATCGGACTACGGGTTATTTTGTGCCTATAAACTTTACGGGCCTAAGGTAGAGGTCATGGAGGAGTCTAGTTTATTATTTGCAACGGCAGTTTAACAACGGTAACAACCCCAGAATCTATGCAACAAGTATAAAAACAAGTATATTCTCCCAGTATGGATTAGTTTCTTTTCACTATGACAACAACGTTTCTATTTCAACTTGTTGTTTCATTTAAAGAATATATTAGCAACGGC
Organism: Larix kaempferi; assembly: GCA_027924585.1. Classification (NCBI taxonomy): domain Eukaryota; kingdom Viridiplantae; phylum Streptophyta; class Pinopsida; order Pinales; family Pinaceae; genus Larix; species Larix kaempferi. Next base: position 18,661 of record BSBM01004177.1, read on the forward strand.
AGGCTGTTTCACAACTACGGTTAGGTCTCCAGATTAGTTCTCCTGGCTAGGCCTTCTTCGTCGTTCCGTGTCCGTGGGCACCCCTCTTTAATGAGATTAGGCTACGTTTTTTCGCCATACAGAGGGTAAACGCCATAAAAACCATAGGGCATATACTATTATACGTTGTTCAATGACCCTTGAAACAACAGGAGGTGGTTGGAGAGGAAGAAGGTAGTTAGATTGGACGGAAGGAGCGATACACAGGTTACACCTACAGCGAGCACACAGTGAGAGGTTTATTCTAAGAATTTCGGTTTTTAACAATGTTTAACTATTACAGGCGTAATTTCCGGTAGTATTAGCCAGAAGTCCTAGCCTATCATTTACAGGTGTCACTCCAATAGCCAATCATTGCAGGTCGTCATTGCCGCAGCCAGTTGATCAGAGCCAGCAGGAGGTAATAGTCATAATTGCAGGTTTTCTTTGCCGTACAGCCAATAGTCATAGCGGGTGCTGGGCTCCTCTACTGGGCTTAGCTTATAGGATGACACCTGGCTTTTATACCCCACTGGGATACTCCGCTGGGCCTCCAGGGATGGGATTCGGGATGGGATACTCTAACTTAGTTACTCCGCCGATGGGGCCTACCGGTTCTACAATACAGCCTCAGTCACCATTCTTTTATAATTCAATTTATAGCTTTCTTTGGGGGGACAAAAAGAATCCTCATAAGAACATTCAAATGGATTTCTTATTTACTCAACCATACCCTCTCCCGTTAGGGATACCAGCTCCTATCCTCCCCCTTTAAGTAATTTTACCCATTATTGCCGGGTGTTCATTCACCCGACGCCGGGACTATATTTACTGCTTTTTATACCCAGGATAAGGTAGGCCCCGATTACCGCCATTAAATCATTCCCCCCAAAAGTCGCCCTTAACACAAACAACAGAGGCCTCGACACAAGATAAAGTCTTTACGCCATACACAATAGGTTCCACGATTAGCCATATCCGCAAGATCAGGGTTTACACTACGCAGGTTCAATTATATTATACACTATATTTGTTCTATGCAAAGGTTACAATAGAGGAGAAATATTACGTTGCTGGCCGGGTTCACTCGACACAGGTTCTGTATTATTTGAAGGTGGTGGCGGATGCTTGCTTTGCTCCAGCTACCTATCTTTTGGTTATTTACCACCTAGTCCTGAAGCTGCCCTTGGCTATGCTACTGTCTAATGCCTATGGCTGTGATGCTGATGGATCTTCTGTTTTCACCCCGGCTAATGCGTATGCCTTAAACTTCGTTGCTTTCTTCGCTACTGACTCAATTGCTTCCATTCGTGGTACTCAATATGGATCTTTCAATGGGTTGAGAAACTCTATATAGTGATTCCTTGTTTAGAGGTCCATAGCTGGGACTGTGTTTGACTCTGCTGCTGTGTTTCTCGACGCTTCCACCTCTGCCTTTCCTATCTTTGCTCTTGCCCTTTCCGCTACTCCTGCTTATTTCACTAGTAGTTATGGTTAAACCCCTATATATGCTCTTGCAGCTTCTGCCTTTATCCCTGCTTTTCCATCCGCGGCTTTATTTTATGCTTTGATTCATTTGAAAAGGTGCGTTTTAGCTCTCACCTGACAAAGGAGGGTGAGGTGCGAAGCCGCTCTCCCAACATAGGAGGGGGGTATTCTTTCGTCGGTTTGTCTATAAGGGCATTTGTTTTTTTGCATCAGACTGGGGGGGTTGGGGGCAAAGAGAATAACCCATGGATGGATGTAAGAAAGGTTACCCAGCCGGTTCAATTAGCTCCTGATCCAAGAAATAGAATGAGTTGACAACCCGGAGGTGTAGGCTAGGCGGCTCCTACTTTCAGAAGGGAGTGAAATAATGAAGGTTCCAACTATAGTTTGAGGCTATCTTCGTTGACTTATTCGAAGAGCTTTTGAATGGGTCGTCCTGGTTACTGGCCCGGCCAAAGTTACTTGGACTGTGTCGGCCTTCTATCCTATCTGTGGTGTATAGAGGTTTTCTGAATAAGGACCAGATCTGGAGCCTCGCCTTGCCCAGCGATAGAAAGACTTTTCAATTATTTATTACCGGGAGGATAACTCGAAGACTAAAAGGAGAATAAGAATAATTTCAATTATGGCTTGGGAGGATAGCTCCTTAAAAGGAAAGAACCAATAGAAAGCTTATGATTGTTCGTCAAGGCTTTCTAATCGGAATAAAAAGCGTTTTCGTGCCCCTTCGACTGTCTTACTGTAGTCCAACTTGGCTGTCAAGACGAATGGGGTCATACTGTAGGTTCAACCTTGTCCAACTGTAAGGGGGGATGGCCCGAGCCTTCCTTGTTGTATAAACCTTGTTCTAAACATTACTTTGGTTAAAGGTATACAACCACTTGCACCTCAAAATAACCACATTGGAATTATGGACCCACTTAAGTCAAAATCCCTAGTGGGCGTAGACTCTTCCGTTCGTCATTATTCCAACGGGTTTCAAATAGCCTGGAAATGGCGATGCAACCACAGGAGTTGGTCCATCCTCTTCCATCACGGCCCCCGTCCAGCGGAGCATCACTGCCTGCGTGCCTTGTATTACCGGAGCACCACTTCTTTGCCCGCCTCATCCCGCATTCGAGAAATGGAGAACCTCGCTCGGTGTATGCCTTCTGTCCATGCCGTAATTGAAACCAAGTTATTATATAGAAAGGGGAATTATTATAATAGTAGGGCCAATCTATATGGTAGCTCCTTTATATGGGGCTGCCTTCTAGTGAGGTCGGGGATTAATAAGTGCTTATCACCTTATTATAGCTGGCTGTCTAGAATCCTTCTTTTATATATATATGCCTCTTGTTTTTTTTCCTCTATTTAAGGATTTACTGATTTAATGCTTTTATTCTCTATTGGGGGCAATAAAGAATTATTAAATGAACCGCCTGTATATTATTGCATTAGCTTTTGCCATTGGTAGAGCAGGACCTCATGCATATCTGTTCCTCCCCGGGTCACCGAATAAAGCCCCTTCAACCCTAGGCACTATCCAGGGGACATTATAAAGCTTTGCATTAACTCCTTCACAATGATAGATCATGACAAGGAGGCCTTTTCTTCCTTCTCCACGTCTACTTCTATTTCCAACATTGAGACTAAATAGTGGTTCCCCTACATTTAGGGTTTTGAATTGCAGTTCAGTTTTGAGAATGCTCTTTTCTTTCTTCATGTTGTCATCTATATCCCTTTTGATGCTATCATTTTAGCATTTAGGAGTGATCTAGACACTCCCATAGTTCGATGTAAACTGGTTGTATTCTCTAGTCCCATTGACCTATCTCTAGTCATTTGTGCACAATGATAAGATTATCTTGTCTTACCTTATTTCAAGGTTTTCACAAGCACCATCTCTTTGTTTCCAATTTCTCTATATAAGATGAAAATACAAAATTAGGAAAAACTATTATTGAATAACATTCTTATTCTACAACAGCACGACTAGGTACAAGTGCTTACACAATAATAATACAAAATTTGAAGTAGACGAGCTGCAATTTTTACTTCTTTTTTTATCAATGCATGTGTCTCATAGCGAGTCATAAACTCCCTTTATATATTATTATCTCACTCCTCGAAGAAGCACAAGTTGAAGGGAATATTCATATAAGGTACAGGTGTGAGCTCGTTTATAACTGAGCTGGAATCTTTCTTAAAAGTCCTCCAGTGACTCATTATATCCTTGTGTCATTATAAATATTTATTCTCTCGTATCCTTAGATTTGCAGTAATCCCTATATTTATCCATAAAGGTTTCCTTCATCTGCTCCCATGTCTCTATGCTATTTGCTTGCAGACTCATGAACCACCTTAGGGCTGCATCCTTCAGAGTGGAAGGGAATAGTTTCAATTTATGGGCATCTTAAAGGTAGTCATAGGTCTGACAGACTACTTAAAATGAAAATACAAAGGTATCTGGGTCCTCAGTAGCAAGTCCACGAAAATTAGGCAAGGCAGCGGGGTTTATATTCTTAATAGGAGCTAAATCAGTGGACTCTCGGATTGGGAACTCATAGTTCTCCTGTTGTTCTTCTTCAGCCATGTTTATCTAAGCAATATTATTTATCTTATTAGTATCTGCAATCTGACCTTCTGGGTGCTCAGAAGGGGTTTGAGGGTTACTAGCTTCTAATTCAGCAAGATTATATAAATCCCAAAAATAGAGTTGAACCTCTGTTTCACAGTCCTCCCTTTGTCCTTCTTGCTTGACTGCTTGTACCAGCTTCACAGGAACTAGGGGTATGAGGTATAAACTTTCCAAGTCTGTCCCTAGCTCTAGGCATGCACCAAAGAATGGACTTTTTTTATATTTTATGGGGATTTAAGAAAGGTAGCTCTCACTAACTCTACTGGATTTACAGGAAAGCAACTTTATCCTATAACCTAGCACCTCCCCGGCAACGGCGCCAAAAAGTGGCAGGCTGGAACAATACACTGGAAATGCAATATTTAAACCCTTACTTTTACTTTGTAAACCCGAGGTCGTAAAAACTTATGAGATGCAAAGCAAAATATATGCAGCTACAGGAAGTAAGTTTTTTCTAATGAGCAGTAAAAAAGATAACATTGACCTCCTAATCTATAACTCATCCATCTTATTAGGCAAGTGTTACACCATTGTATTCAAATAAATGAAGGCAAGCAGGTTTTCACTATGTAAGAAAATGACAGAATGGTTTGACTATACTGCTTAATAATGGAGGCTCTACTAGGATAAACATAGGTCAGCCATGTCATCAGGCATCATAATAGCTTGTTACGGTTGATCCAGCTCCTTAGCCCACAGCATCAGTTTATATAAAATCTCCACTTATACCTCCGCTCGGTTTATAGATTCTAGTCCGACTCGATATGAATCTGCTCGATATGGATCCCCAATGAATGGGACTGGATAAACGTCAATGCGATCTGGAGGTTATGGCTTTGGATCTACTGCTTCTCGTTAAACTCGGTCAACTTCAACTACTGGTACTAATGGTGGCTCTTCTACTGCTCCTGATGCTGGCTCTACTGTCTCTGCTTCTGGGTCTCGATCTGTCTGGCGGGGAAGCTGGTACTGGCACTGCTGCTCGAGCTATAACCCGGTAACTAGAATCCTGATCTGGATCTGGCTCTCGATCACTGCATCGTATAGGAACTGCATCACGATCATAAGGGACTAAATCACGCTCACGATCTGGAAATGATGAAACTACACCCCCGACGGGCTCTACCTATTATGCTCTTGATGGATAAAAAGGTTAATATACTGGTGATGAAAGATAAGATCGAGGAAAGATGAAAGATAAGATCGAGTAAGTCGGGAGGGACGTTGGCCGCTGTGTACCGACCACCACGATTAGAAACGAACCAGCAGTGTTCCAACCAAATGGGGAATCTTGTTCAATCCATAGACAGACACTCATTTCCAACTGGCACCACTCGACCGATCTTCATTGACTTGTAGATTGGTGCATGCAATGGTAATTCTCATTGGAATAAGTTTATCGATGAGTCGTTCTCCCCTCCTTCATCCATCGCATTTTTCCCCGTTCAGGAGGAACTGTTTTCGTGATCGAATTACAAGATGGATATACGAACTGTATAGAATCATTCGCTGGAATGGGATAAGTTATTCCTCTATATAATCCCAATGGGATATTCGAATCCACCAAAGATACGATAGGTATTTGCAATCGATCAGCTTCAAGTATGACCGAGGACTCCCTATCTGCATTCATTATTACTACACGATCTGGTTGTTGGCCGGATCCTCCAAAAAAATTGATCTTCCTATTTCTCGAACGTGAAAGACGGATCTTTCTCGGAATCGGAAATAGATGCATACTCGAAGAATTGGTCAAAAAACCCCCGATCCTCCATTGATAATCATTTATACAGCTCCGATCAATTTTCGTCACCATTTGTTCCATTATATCATCGGATAACGCATTGGTATTTACGAATAATAACAGGCCTTTTTCACGAATGGGAGATCCTATGGAATTACAAGCGTTTCGTGAACAAATCAGTGTCTTGTCTGGATCGGGAATAGCAATTTCATTTCTGGAACCGTATATATATACTTCGGAATGGTGAGCGGCGACCCGACGGCCCAGATGTGCGTTCGTACTCGGTGATTTTTGAAGAACCAAACTGGGGGGATTGTACATGGTCCTCTTTCGAGCTGGCTCAGGTGGTTAGCTACGTATATCTATATCTATATCCATATCTATCTATAGGTATATATCCATGAGTCTCAATCTATATATGGATAGAGAGTAATATATTAGAATCAATGTAAAAATGGATATGCAAAAATGGAATTAATGATGCTTTATCACTTGATCGACTAGATATGGAAGGCTGGCGGTTTCTCGCTCGCTCACGCTTGGTACTTCTTTATCTCCGCCTACCTAAATTCAATTTGTGCCAGAATTACGGCAAATTCTGTCATCTAGTATAGCACAGAATTGGTGAATTACGGCTCACCTCACTATAGCGAGCAAGCAGTAGCAGTAGTTGCATTCTGGCCTTATTGATTGAAGTTGCATGCACGGTATAACCTTATTGATCATCTATTCATTTAGGCTTCTGCCGTGTTGCCAGGTGTTTTTCCCGCCGTGCGACGACTATTCTATTAGATAAGGTTATCCTCGTAGCTCGGGGAAGGTTATCACTTACCTGAGATAGCGGCGAAGGTAGGTAAGGTCCTGAAAGGTCTTACCGGGTTGGGATGGAGACCTTTCCCTGCCTTCTGTAACGTGTAAGGGCGCACCTATTTGCTACAGTTAAAGCCCGGGACTTCTGTAACGAAGTATTCGCTTACTTTACTACCTTTTATTTAGGGGCTAAAAAGAGCAATCGCGTGGAATAGTGTTATGGATTTTTTATCCTTATGCACAACGATACCCGGCTAGTGACCGAAATGGGAGAGATCAATACAAAAAAGAAACACTTAATTTCCAATTTACCTATGTTCTAGAAATACTTCGTCAAATAAGGGCCATGGTTGGCCTTATCTCCTTGGCTTTCCTGGGTCTTTGTAAGGCACTTTATTTTGCCCCGCCTGCATTTCAGGGCTGTGTTTATATGCTCAGGGCTGTGAGCTAGCTCAGGGAATTTGATGGGAATTAATTGGAATGAAAAGGCCCTATTGAATGGATGAAGGGACATGGATGAAGGGACGCGGTCTTGCTTGGCGCGAAGCGCTGGTTGCTGGGGAGGTTTTTTCAGGGGTACTAAAGGTCCTCAGACTTCCAGCCGGGGTTTTCTTTTGGGGAATCTAGTTGTTCACCGTTGGATCTCGCCGATACAGCCTCTATGGTTTCCGTTATCGGGATATTATTTGCCATTGTTCCCAGAGAGTCGTTGGGTGATCAGCTCCCATGCTGCAAGCAGTAATCATTTCGAATCTGAACCTTGTCGCTCTTTCCTCGTCGACGGGCAGGAGGCACACCAGCCAGCAGCGAGCGTTCGCTAAGCGTGATTCCACTGTGTTTGCACTTAACTGGGTGGACGGTTGACCGGGAGATAACTTCGATTCGCCCGGCCGCCAGCAGGCGGTCGTGCTTATCTTGTGTGACAACACTATGGAGCGAGCGGCTCTTCTAGGCGGGCGGCTGTGTGACAACACTATGGAGGGAGGGATAAAGCGACGCTTTCGTGTAACATGCTATGGTCTCAACGCCCTTACGAGGTAGTGATGAGTCTCACGCGCTCTCGGATAAGCCAGCCCTTTTTCCAGTCAATCAAAGAGCGCTTCTTCGGAAGCGTCCTTCCCTCTCAATGCTTGGGCATCCATCCGATGCATTCTTTCCTAGACAGTAGGCATTTAACCTGCGGAACACCGCAGTGAATTTCCATCAATCGATAAATAACCACTCAGTAATTACGAACCACTTTTCCTCGCCCCCTATGGTCAAGCATTAAGGCCCGGTTGGGTGGGAATAGATAAGAAGAGGGGATACGGTACAGCGACTTTGTACCTATTTTTACTGTTTAGATAAACTACTTATATATAAAAAAGCTGCTAATTCTTTATATATGTAATTATGCTAGATTCGATATGGAAGAAAACAGGAATAAAACTAGATTCGGTGTGATTCGAAGGTGCGTAAAGCTCTCACCTGACAAAGGAGGGTGAGGTGCGAAGCAGCCCATTTGTTACTCCCGCTGGAGCACCGTATGAGCGTATCAGTACCGGATATTATTGATTCCCACCCAACCGCGGTTTCTATCAGCTTTAAGGCACTTCATTATAATTTTGAATTCTTTATTTATATATGTAATTATGCAAGGACCTCTCGCTTGTGCAATTATCATTTATAGCTAGAGACAACTTTGTAACTGAGAGTCATTCTTTATATATGTAATAACACTAGATTCGTGATTTTATGCGATCCGAAAGCGTTAAACGAATGCCCTTATTGAATGCTTTAAAATGCATTTATTCCAGTCATGATTTCTATACGTAATTACGCTTGAGCCCACAATATTTCTTATCTTTTAGTTTCAGATATCAGAGCGGGCTTTGACCATGTCTCCCGAACAATCTCAGTACATACGGCATAAGACGATTTCACGTCTCGAGGGCACGGAGTGGATCGGGTGTTTTTCCCGTCTTACAATGATGCCCGCCCGGACATTTCAGATCGGAGTGCAAAGCTGCCCAGGCATGCCCTCATTTAGGCTATGACTTTATCTAAGTAGCATCAGGTTGACGAAATTAGAGACTTGGGAGAAGGCGAAACTTCAGTACCAATCAGTCATTATATAGTACCAATCAGTCATTATATATGTAATAAAACAAGATTCGGTTTGATTTGTTTTCCAGGAATTATTTATGTCATTATGCTTTTCGCTCGCCCAATTACCTCTTCTACTATTTATATTCCCTAATTGAGAACCATTCTTTATATATGTAATTATGCAAGGACTTCTTTTCGTGGATAACTTAAAAGAACAAGTACACGAGACTTTATTATAAGAGGGAGTCCCTGCACAAGCTGTGACATTGCAAAAAGTTCAAGCTCGAATTGGCATTCAGAAAAGGGCTTCCAAGAGAACCACGAAGGCCAGATAAATAACCAATGTGGAAGAGGTTAATCGTAAGAAGGAGAAGCTCCAGCAAGCTGCCGAAGACATAAGAAGATAAACAGTCGAGTCAGAGAAGAATGAAGCTATATCCAAGCAAGTGATGGGGAACAGTGCCGAGCAAAGTACCGAAACAAAGAGACTCGGAAGAGAAGCAGCATTGCGACAGTTGTCACTCATATCTTCTTCAGATGAGTCGGAAGGTGAATCCTCTTAAAGGGAGAAGCAGGCTTTTGAAGTTCGTCAATCGCATCACTCCCCAGATCATTTCCCCACAGAATAAGTATACAGCAAATGAAATAAAACTTCCAGGGATGTGGTGGCAGATCTAGAGGCATTCATTGGCGAGGAGGGACAACTAAAAATGGCAGTGGAATAAACACGAAATCCTGACGAGACAGCTTCAGACGAAAAGATGATAATCGTAGATACTGTAGCTCATCCGGTTCGTCTCCTTGCTTGTTCTATGGCAACAACCAAGCTCACCGCTGACAATGTTGTTTGGATGTCAGGTATTATCCAGGAACAAGAGGAGCAGATAAGGGTGTTGAAGAAGATAAGTTGCTCGCAAGATGAGGGTCACAGCAGTTCAGGTGTGCAAAACAGTCTTAACTCTTTCAAGGAAAGTGTACTTTAAAAATCAGAATAATTGTTGCATTCTCAGCAATCCCTCTACATACAGATCCATGAGCTACAGATATATGAGGAAGTGAAAAGGATTCATCAGAGAAAGCCAAAATGTGCAAGGGCAAGGAGATACCCTTAAAGCCAATGTCGAATAAATGCTCCGATGGCAAGAGGAATTCACAGGGAAAACCTTACATTCCTCCTGTTCTGAGTGATTCGGAGAAGCAAATTTCTTTTTTTGCATGTGATAAATGCAGAGATAGAGTTGATGCTCTCTTTGATAAAGTTTATAAGATGCTCCGGATTTTCAATTCCATGAAATAAACTATTGCGGAAATCCAGATTGAAATGCACTACCTCTTATGCCTGAAGGAGACGATATCACCTTAGTGGAACAATGCATGGATACTCTCAAATAAAGATCAGAGCAGAGAAGGGCTTAAATCCATGAGCTGACAGCACTGACAAAGGGCTCGATCGAGAAGTTCACCGTGACCGCCATCAAACAGTACATCCGAATCAATGAATTTGTGGCCCAATTGAAGGAGTCAATGAAGAAGGCACCAAGCATGCATGCAGATTGTGCTACATATGCAGATGGACTATTAGTTCCAAGGTTATTAGAGATCTGTGAGAAGCATGACATGTGGCAAGCTTACTTGGCACAAAAGGACAGGAATGCACAAAAGGACGAGCATGTGCTAAAATAAAAAAATGAATAATACAAAGTCATGAAGTTGAAAATTTTTTCTTTTGTTCTTTAATTATAAATTATAAACGGAAGCCCAAAGGTCTAGGAAGTTGGAAGGTCAAAAGTCATGAGGCCTAGGCCTATATATTTTCTTATAAAGGGCCTTTTATCATTGTATACTTGTGAACTCATTCTAAGCATTCAATATAGCCGAAGTATATTTGTGAGCGATACTTGGAGTCATCGTGTGAATTTTCTTTGATTCATTTCAAGCTTTTCATGGCAGTGTGTATTGGTTTCATAGCGTGCTTCTGAGTCGATGTGGGCTACCCCTTTGATCTTTTGAAGTTATGATGCTAATACTTCCTTGGTTTGTTTGCAGATCGAGCTGAGAGCCTTTCATTTATTGAGCACTGGTTGTGTAATTGTTTACAATTAGATATCTTTATGAATGGGATGGAGTTCATATGTTGTATAGTTTGTGAATGTTTCCCTTACTTATGAAATGCATGTACTTCATTTGTGCTTTCAGTTTAGTCAGCTCGTAGTATTCCTAGCTAGGATAGATTATATTCTATTTTTTCTTTCTTTGTTTAGTTTAGAACTGCATTTAGTATTTAGAGCATTTAAGAATTAAAGCTTTCGAAAGACAATTTTGAAAAACTCAGTAATGGTAACTGGGCCAGAATATAGTCGGGACTTGCCATTTAAACGAAAGATAGCCTAATTGGGGCTGGGCTTTCGATCGGGCATTTCCCCTAAGTTGTGCCAGGGGTTTTCCCACGCATCAACATTTGGTGCTAGAAGGAGGGCCAAAAGTGTTAAATTTGTTGGTTATATTATTATTTCTTTTATCATTGTTTAAACACTTTATTCTTAGAAGGTTATGTCAGGTTTTCCTTTTTATAATGCACATGTCTACCAATGAATGGCTGGTAGGAAATCGCATCTACCGGAAGAATTATTGAAAATGAATAAGAAAACACCAAGGACCTCACCTACTAAATTGTCTGTCAGCGGATGAGTTGTATCTATTCATACTCCCAGTCCTGAGTTGCATTTCGAAGACTCCGCCTCTCAGTTTGAAGATTTTCCATGTAAGAGTTCAGAGTCATAAGATCTTCCATACTTCAAGTAGCCTCGTTTGAATCCTATTCTTTTTATCCTTGTACGTCCAAGGCTTTCCACGCTCGATCCTCGAGATGAATGGGCGGGCTGCTTGCTCTACAAGCCAGCGAAGTTACATCCATCTTCTCCTGGTCTACCAACAATCCTTCTTTACACACTGCATGACCCAATAAAACACCAAAAGGAGTAAAAAAACAACAAAACAAAAAAGACATTTCTTCAAATTAAAGGAGTCAGATCTAGAGTTGTCTACATCTATCCAACATGAGCCTTAATACCTGAATGTGCTACTTTAATAAATTGAACACAGTCCAGTCATCCAAGTAGACCTCTATAAACTTATGCATTAAATCCTATCCCTCTGGTCGAGCGGCTTCGCACCTTGAACACAACAACTACATTAATTCTGGAAAATACAGCACGTGCATTCTTCAAACCAAAGGGCATTACATTATAAGAAAAAAAACCCCATTTTTTTGTAGAGTCTTAGTCTTATCCTCTTTATAAATTATTACCTGATTGTATCTTGAGAATCCATCAATGAAAGAGTATGCCTCGTTACCTCCCACATTATCCAGTACCTCATATAGGAAAGGGGGTGGGAATGGGCCATGTACACATGCAACATGAAATCCTCTAAGATCCATGCAGATTATTATCTCTCCTAGCCTCTTTGGTTGATTGACCATTGGGCCGATCCACTCTCAGACTCCTCCACTAGAAAGATGACTCATGCTTCCATCATTCGATCATGTTCCTACTTCACTTTTTTCCTTTGACTTAAGGTTTAACTTGTATGCTCTCTTCTTAAATAGGGCATGCACCCAACTTCGACTCTATTTTAATCTCTCTCAATGAACCCAAAACACCCTTCATCTCTGATAAATTATTGGGAAACAAATCTTCATATTCACGCAGCATTTATACTACCTTAGTAATAATTTCTCATCCTAATACTATCCAATGATGGCCATTTGAAAATATATATTAGAGCCTATATTGCACTTCCTTGTCTTCAAAGGTTCCCTTTTGTATAGGTTACTGGTCCTAAGGTCCTTTCCTTTTACCTCTATTTCTCATGTAGTTTCATAAATTTTGATATTCCCGAGTTCCTCTTCCTCTATTGGAACTTATTGGTCCAATTTTCTATAGTAAACCAGTTTGTTCAATCACTCCATATCCCCTATGTCGTGTGTAGACAACCTTTGGTTCTAAACTGGTATATCTAGCTTCTTCACCATTTGAAATGAAATGCTTGATCTACTAAAAAATACCCATGAGATCTAGATCCTCTGATGTAAACCTGAACGTCACGTAAAGCTGCTTTGACATTACCTCTAAACTTCCTGTTTGTCTCCTGGTTTATTCCTGCACATACTAGGTCCAAGGCATAGACTCCAAGGTATGGATAAACTAGTGAACCCACTCATGTCTAGGGTATCCCTTTTCTATCCATCTCATCTGACAAAACCAAACATGTTCCTCGGGATCCTATACACCTTTTATACTTGTTTGCCAATTGCAACTCCTTAAAGGGATTAAATGGTAAAATCATACACTATATCACCTGTGCCCAGTCTGTCAAAATTGATCTATGAGTTGCCCACCAGTGCACAATAATTTCTTTCACCCCATCTTCCATCACTTGTAGCATTTTGTTCTTCTGGGACCACTTCCTCCATGTGTGCCATGAGTCGTGGTATTATACTTAGTTCCATCAAGCATCAGAATGTCGTGCAGCTTGGTTCCAATCCAACGCACTAATCTCTGCAGATATGTGCACCTTTATGTTTACATCTCATATCATCCATTCTGCCATCTTTCAAAAGATTCTTTCTAATTTGTGTCATCAAAATAAAATATATTCCTCTATCTAAATTCCCCATCTGTAGTAGGGTTCACATAATCCTCCTTTCGTGTGGTGACAATGTCAGATGTTATCCAGGATAGATCTCTACACATTGTAATTAACGGGCTCAGTGAACCTGTCACCCTCAGTTGGATCCATGGGACCCACCATGCGCAATTCCTCTATTTAAAATGACATCTTTCTCTGCTTCAAATTCAAAATAGCATTTTCATAAAAATACCAATATAGCCCAAGAAAAGTGGAATATGGATCTTTCTCGTCCATGATCTCTATAAATTCAAAATCAGCTGTAGTCTTTACTCATAAAATATTAACTATAACATTATATACCCTTCCCACATGATAGGTCTTGTACTCGTTTTCCAATCTCAGCTGGATGGGTGACCATACCAACTGTGGCCTGCCCATTTAGCTCTCAAGTTTTATTAAAGATAATGTTAACATCAGATCTAAGATCCAACATAAAATCCTACATCACATAGCCCTCAAATGTCCCTGGCCATCTTCAATTCCCTGCCTATCTTTCTTTCCTTCTTCACCTGCCCAACATGTCTCTTACGCAAAGGTGCAACAATATGTACATTAGAATACTTTATCCTCACCATCCCATCTTGTCAACATCTCAATCATCCTCCTAAAAAACTGAGGATCATTCAATATTTTGATAAAAACTTCAAGAATGTATTCACTTGGTCATTAGGTTGAGGCTCATGTTCCTTGATAGGTTGAAAGGTCCTTACAAATTTCCAATGCGCTCCTTAGAGACTCCACAGCATCGTACAAGAACTGCTTCTATCGCATGGCATCAAACTTAGGTGGCATTGGGGCATCTTTCCTAACCTTTCCATCCAGGATCCTCTCTACATCCAAACCCCAGTCGGGTAGTTACTTCCCACTGGGAAGGCCGCTCTCCTCCCTATCGGGAGGATATTAGAGCATTCGTAGCTTCCGGGCAAAGGTGGAGTTCCCGAGGTGAGCACATCATATTGTATCTCTGTGCCGGGTGTAGAATCATTCCATCCATTCGTAAATACTAATACCAATCTCCCAGAAGGGCCGGGTTGAACAGAAGAACCATTTCAAAGTGAAACAGCTTAAAAATGAGTTGGAGCATCAGCAATAGTAGAATAATTTGATCGAGCATAAAAAGTCCTTGTTGGACCGGAGGAAATTAAACGGCCAATTTTTAGAGCGAGGTGATCAATTGCTTGCAAGCTACCGAGATCCTTGTTACCAACCATTTCAATCAATAGTTACTTAAGGCATCTCTCCCAGTATAAGCTATATCCCCTCAGCAAGCAGTTTTACTCTCCCTTTTGATTCCCAGGATCGGCAGTTTCCATCCCAATTAGTCCAGTTTTTCACCCTTTTTTCCATCGAGAGTACCCTTAGGCAGACATAGGAGAAGAATTTATTAGCCCAGTTGGAGTGACAATCATCGGAGCAACCCTTGGAATGGAAGCAAAACGTAGCTGGGTCGGATAACCCCTCTATATATAATGCATGCAGTTATTATTCATAACTCGGATCAGTACTTTCTTTAATGGGGTGGACATAGCTGGCAGGGCTTACTTAACCGAATACATGGAATTGGAATCTCTCTCGCACGCATATTTATCTATCAGGAAAGCATCCTATTTCTCTACTATATGAAAACTCCTATTATCATTGGTAGGAGTGCAAAAAGAATTCTAATAATGAGCGTAGCCGGCAGCAGGAGGAGCTGTACACGGAGCATCACATCTTCGTTACGCCTATTTCATCGTCATCCCTATCTCCATCGTCCATAGGAGCAGCATTATTAACATCTTTGCCAGCGGGTGGATCCAAGGATCCGTTTGTTAGTGCGGTTAGGTTCATTTCGTCATCATTTCGTGACCAACCAATACTGGGCTTACGGATAACAGCGAGATATTTCCGGTCGGAAAGAATCCAAAAATAGAGCTAGGCGGAACTTACTCAATGGCGGGTAACACCCTTTAGGCTCACTGAGAACATAAACCCGCTCGGAGAATATAGCATTTATAAACCATTGAAGTCAATAGATCACTATCACTCTTGCATAGGTACAGCTTGGATACTTCATCTGAGGTAGGTTTACCACCACCCTTCTTCGGTTCACCTAGATTCCTTGCTCCTACTTGGCCATCCCAAGGGGATATAGCTAGTACCGGGTGAAACAAACAACTAGTTGGATATTTTTTATTTTACTAGACTGGGCACCTACACCAAGCACCGCACCAAGTGGATAGGATAGATTGATTGTTACTGGCTGGCTTTCCGTGGTAACGCATTAAACTACTGGAAAGGATTGAGTGATTGGGGAGGAAAGGATCAGCGCTACACGTTGTTACACCCGCTTCTTTACACGGTTCCGCTTCTCCCCGTGACTGAAAGGGAGGGCCAGTCATTCATTCTCTTTGGAATAAAAGCCAGTAATTCGTAACACCTCTCTTCCCTTGCCCTCCCTTCGGTCAAGCAAGCGATCCTCGATAGCTGCTTTTTTTTGCCTCATCCTAATAGCATTAATTTGGGTTCTTTTAATACGTTACATGCCAGAAATATATTGATTTTTACTGGCTTTCCGGGGTGTGGTTCGCAAGGTCTGGTTCCGTTATTTCCCCAATCACACCAGTAAAAAGGGCTTTTCATTACAGGCTTTCCTTCCTGTATAGTTGGTCAAGTTCACCAGGATGAGTTACTAATGGGATATTTTGATTTATAAACCAAACAGGATATCGTGATGGGTATCGGGAAGGTGCAATTACCAAGCCTGGGAGATTTTGATTGAGAAAAGCAAGCCTCCTCCAGACTTGGAGCAAGAATTGTGATTGATCAAATAAAATCATCCTATAAAACCGATCAAAGCAAGCCAGACAAGCCTGGGAGATTTTTGTTATATAGGGTGAGGGGAAGAAATAGAGGCGATAATAGTACTAAAGATATATAAAAAAAAAGGAAGTAATGGAGGTTAAAAAGCTCAAGCTAACATTAGCTCGTGAGCGTAATACCTGACTCTGACTGTACGATTTATATAGGATTTTAGCAAGCAGACCAGTCCCCGCTAAGGTCCCTAAGCAACGCTACGCATAGGGTTGGAAGTAAAGTAATCAATCGAGCGGTGCTTTATCCTAGAATTTTTCCTTCACCTTTTTACTTACTCACTTTAAATACGCCTTACCTTACTTACTTATCTAAAGCTTACTTACTTATAGGCTCGCGCTCTATTATAGATATTGTAATCCACCCTTTCATTTTTTTGTGGAGGAAGAGAGAGTGGCTTCTCTTCTTCTATCGCTCGAAAGGGATCATTGTTCTGAGCTCCTCTCCTTCTGAAAAATGTCATGCGCAAGATGATCGGTGCTTTGGATGTTATATATGCGGATGAAGACGAGATCAATGTGGTTACATGAAGCTAAGCCAAGAGGGTCACATTTACACCTACATTGAATGTATATCCATCAAATACCAATACTAGGGGGTGTTTATTATAGAATTTATGAAAGCAAACCGTATAGTGTCTTTGATGACCTAAATAACATAAAGGCTAATATCTCCATCATAGAACTGATCCAAACTTCAGCTATGCTACGGGATACTTTCATTAAGGAGGTGCTCCTATAATAGGGGGCACTTAATTCTTTAGCATATGATCCTAATTTATAAGTAAATAGTCTCATAGAGACTGGATCAGAATGTGTTTCCTCCCATTCCCCCTCCACTTACTAATGTAACTCTTTAGGTTTGACCCAAAGGTTATGTTTTAAGATCATAAGCTCTTAGAATATAGAGATCTTAAATAAAAACCAAGGTAATGCCTCCACCGACTTACAAGGTTGGTTCAACTTCCCAACTACAAGCTACTTCCAACAATAATGAACTCGATAAATAAATCCATCATGCTACCCCTAAAGATCATAACGAAGATATTGAGTCGCCCAAATTAAAGAGATGAAGGATAAGTTATGAGAAAATTATTTGGTGAATAAAAAACCCACATGAAACCATTTGCATAAATTGTATAGGTAGGACCTAAGAATTCTAAATAAATATTTTAAGTGCAAAGGCAAGTGGGTATATAAGCCAAAAGTAAAGAGTAAAGTTTACAATGAATAAGGTATACCACATAAGCATAAGAGGAAAGATGAACATGCTCATTATACTCAACCGTTGGATGCAGAAATATGAGTAGTACCTTTATATGCATATGACAATGATTAACTTCCTCACAAGAATGAGTTATGGAAGAACCCTAATCCAATGTTTGCTAAGAGATAAGGTTAATTAAGCTCAATTGCACCTCACTATTAATGAATTTGAAAACTAAGATATACTTCATCACTAGTTTATGATCATTCTTGTGTTACACTAGGGTGTTGTCCTCGCATACTTTGGGTCATATCCTAACCATTTGGACATACCTTACATACTCATGTTGATTTCACCGCTCATGCAACCTTTATGCCTGCATACACTTTTGATTTCACTAGCCATTGGCTATATCTGGGAATAAGCCCCCCGACACTTTACTTTATGACATCTTTTCTTTTTACATACTACATGGGAGACATGATCATATATGGGATGAGCCCCCAATTTATAGGTTGGTTATTTCATGGTATATTTCACTTGGATTACATACACATATAGGAACGATCCCCCAATTCATTATCACATGACTTATTATACCCAATTGTGGCTCATACTTCATACGTCATACTTGCTATATGCAATATTGGTGATGTCTGCCCTCTTTCATGACATACTACATTGGCGAAGCATGATGGATACATTTTATAGGCTTTTACCAATTTTATAATTAAACACAGTGACTAATAATGCTGAAACTAGTGGACTTTTGACTGACATATACATGACCACATTCCTATGATGGGCCTCATTGATGGATGACTTATGATTTCAATTAATGTGTTTAATGTGCTTAGCCTATGTAATTTGCATGCTACAGATGCATTACTATGGACTTTAATTATGGATGACTTTTTATATATGACTTTAAGATAAAATCCCTTGCACTCTTCTAAGTACATACAATCACAACCTAGAGGTTTAACTAGTTTAGGCTAATCTCTATTATGTGGTATACTGTAAATATGATCAACCTGGTTAACTTGCATAACACTAGTAAAATAAGAAGGGACCTAAACCAGGCACATTATCTCGTATAAGCAATCTCATAGACAATTAAAGTAGCTTCAAGATATAAATTCACTCTAAAGTAGGTTAGGTTAGCCACTATAGAATAGGGACATGTATCTACAAAGAGGTAAATCTACTAATCCAATAGTAGGTGGAATAAAAAATAAAAGAGGGTCCTATCTATAAGATGGCGGGATAGCCAGTGAAATAAATGGTGGTTTAAGAAGAGGAGGTGGTAGTGCACTAGGTTGGTAGCTCATGTGGCTCTTTCTGCATGTGTTACTATGTGTACCTTAGGGTGCAATACCTCCTTATCATACCAACAATATAATTAGCTTTATCCTTGGACAAGGTATGACTATGCCCTTGAGTTAGCATTCTTTGGATGAATTAGGCCTCTTTAATATTTTTATTTAGCTTCTTACTTGGTTTGACATTGAACAAATAACTTATGAAAAAACAAAATAACACTCTAAAAGGTCATGGCCTAAAGCATTATGATGTGAGTCTAATTTATTCCTATAAAAATTGAAACAATGAAATAATAGGGATGTTCTTTAAATTATGATTGAGAATATGGTTGTTAAGTAACCTAGGCTATAGCCCTATAATAGGTAACTAGTGACTAAAAGAGAGGTGAAACCTAATTTCCCTTTTACAAAGCTATATGGATAACTTCAATGTGCTTTTGAAGTGATGCAAATAATACAGTAACTATATAAGGACCTTACTTAGTAACACCATCATCTAAGGCATTCCTATATATATAGTTTTCCTAGGGTGAGGTACTTAATCAAATATTTAGCTAGGCTCATTAGAGTAAATAGGAGGATTCAACTTTTTATGATGGATGTTAACTTTATAAGTGGTGGGTCAACTCTTTGTATATTAAACTGATTAGTCACTATATAACACTCCCAAGATAATCTTATTT
The DNA here is from genome assembly GCA_027924585.1 of Larix kaempferi. Lineage (NCBI taxonomy): Eukaryota > Viridiplantae > Streptophyta > Pinopsida > Pinales > Pinaceae > Larix > Larix kaempferi. The sequence continues at coordinate 38,185 of BSBM01004177.1, forward strand.
AAGTTCCTTAATAAACAGTTAGGTAGTAACTTAGGACAAGGCAATCTCAAATTAATGAATTAATATTATAATAACTTCAATTTTACCTTGTCTAACATGGTCAAGGAGACAACCTTGGAAAACTCAGCAGCATGAACCAAGAATAGACCACATAACTTATCACACAAATAACCAAAAGTTTCTATATATAATATTTAAGGAAATGTTGAAACCATTCAAATGTTATACTAGTTAGGATGTGAGGAAATATTTTGACCATAAAATCCAACCATGCCCTAAGGTATTACTAGATAATAGTAAACTTATCGTGGTAGTGTTAGGCATTACCTTTTCCATCATAAGTAGGAAGGCTAGGGATGGAATGGAGAAGGATGGTAGCTAAAATCTCAGGGTGTAAATAAAACCTAAAGAATGTATGTGTAACGGGACTAAGAGGAACATGACCGGCTAAGGGAAGCTATATGGGAGGTTATAAAAGAAGCTAATGTATAAACTGAAGATGTTCTGGGGTTATAAAAAAGACATTATAATAAGGATAAGGAGACACTTCTTGGGATAGATATGGTGTAAGAGTAGCTATAACTTGGACATATTATTGGGTAGGTTGTTGGATAGTAGGCTGAACAATAGATTGTGCCTACTCTAAAAGCACATGTGGTTGAAAGGAAGGTAGCTATTATAAAGGTTACTACTATTGTGTGGTTCTTGTTAAAACCATGACTTGCCCTCAGGCTTCATTCAAACCTAGAATGCTTGCCCTACCTTTGGGCGCACGAAGGAATACCTGGGAGTCCAGCCCCACCACTTATGAACCAGTTATGACGCCTTTAGTCCGCACTAGGAAAAGGGGCATCACTCACACCTGCCTTACCACGAGACCCTGCACCTACCTTCGGGACGAACATTAGGTACCTCCACCTTCGGACATGCCCACCTAAGGCCATCTTAGCCGCTGTTTCAACTTACGGAGGAAACCGGCAGAAGCCTAGTCGCCCTTATCCGCAGCATCCGCACACATTCAGCTTCCCCCAAACTACGGCCCCTCCCGACGGTCGGCCTCACGCACGGGATACCTGGCCCGGGGATTACTCAATGCTCAGACGGATAAGAGGAAACCATAAAGATGCCTCTCACATCGACATCAATCGGAAATTGAAGTAAGAGGCAGACTAACCAATAACCCACCTTTTGGGGAGGGGGGCACAGACAGAGAGAAACCCCCTCATCTACCTCTTTTTTAAGCTTCATACCGCTCCAGTGAGTAAACTACCAACCCTGGGAACTACCGCGGGACATCGGGAAAAATTTACCGTATGATGAGCCAATAATGAACCCCGGGTCAGTCCTCCAGATGCCTTTACGAGCCAATATTCCCACTTTTAGATGCCAATCTGAGGCATCCTCATTCCCAGTGATCCCACCGGAACCTCCCTTCGGGAACTTATTCGGGAACCCAGTCCCATACCTAAAGCTTAGACCATGCCAATATTATCAGCCTGCTTAATGAGCCTTTAGTTCCAACATGCGGTGCGGGGGGTACGGAGGAACCTATTCACCCTTACTGACCTATCTCCGGATACCAGTTACCCCTATTTCCATTTCCAGCATCAGCACACTTCTCTGCATCATCCGGACACATCCCTTCTCCTCCGAACACCGGCTCTTCCCTTCGGTCGGCCATCAATCCTACCAGGTTTGGTTACCGCGCCAATCCTTTAGTGGCCAATAGTTCTGTAGCAGGGAAGTAGTTCAATGGGGATTCAGCCAAAGAAGCGTGCATCTGAGCCACCAGCTTAAGAATCAGTTGTTTACCTTGAACCAATTAATCGAGTTTACCCATCAGCGAAGACAGAGATGGTAGTAGCTTCAGCACCAATTGCAAAGGTAGAAGTAGAGCCCAAAGAGGAGGCAGTAGTCTCCGATCTCCAAAGATTTCGTTTTTTCCGAGATGAGATAATATTTAAGAACTAATTGAGATTACCAAGGTAATTGTAACAGTTAGCAAACTATATGATAGGGTGGTGAAGAACCAAAAATTGATCCAGTTGGTCCAGCATCAGTAGTAGGGGCAACTTACCTTCGCTCAGTTTCATAATTCTAACCAGTGAATGGACCAGTCGGTCGATCCAGTTGATTCATCAGTTTCAATGCCAAAAGATCCCCCGAACGTGCATTCACAGCCCCACGATATCAGTGACCCGCTCAAAGTGAACAATGGAAGTCGCATCAAGCATGTCCCGCGCTACAGGTATACCGCAACTACCGTAGCATTCTCTACTCCAGAACGCCATAACTCTGCATTTTGTTTAGTCAACTTGACCAAGTTGAAAATTCCTCTTCCTTATCAGTCGAGCGTGCTTCCGCACTCCTTGGTTGATAAATTCCGTATTTGCCGAGCTTTTTCCTATAATTAGTGACTAATGAAAAAGTGGGCACTGCTTCAAGAAAAGTGCCCTACCTACCTAGTTAAGAAGGCCTACTCACTCCAGAGAATTATTTTAAAGTGCCTACGGAAGGATTAAATGAAGTCTGATAAAAAGAATACCCCCTTTTATAGGGTCTTGCATGGGGGGGGGGGTTGGAGGGCTCTTACCCTCGATATTCCCTTCGGCCATGGAAGGATTGGGGTAGTCCACCATCTATAGTCCTCGCGGGCTGCCCCGGCCAGCGGCGCTTCTTTCAGCTTCATTTTATTCGTGCTGGCCAAGTACTCACTATAAATATATCCCAATCCTATTCCCCTTGTAATAATCTCACCTGAAATACCAAAAAGTTTAGTGCACCAAGAATGAAACCCTTTCACCTGCTCCACTCTCTCAGGAGTGATACCAAGTGTTTTATATATAAAACTACTCACTCTTTGCGTGCTCGCCTCACAATCGGCAATACCAATTAGTAAAAACTAACTGATACTTCCCCTTCGAGCCTGCGGAAGAGGGCTTTACCCTCTTTACTACTACACTATATTGTTTCCCACAAATGAAAATAAGGGTATCCAAAAATTTGGTCATTACTACAGTACCACCCAGATCACGGAACGATAATATATAGAATTTATCCCTATTTCGCTCCGCTTTAGTATAAAAGTGAGAAGAGACGACCGTACTCCAAATAAATGATCTACGGTGACTCTTTTGAGTATTAAAAAAATAATGATTATAACTTGCTCTTAACAGGGAGAAGTCAAGGGACATAGCCAAAAATTACATTAGCAAGAGTAGCAAAAGTGGAATGAATGTTTGAAATAAGTAAGGTTATCTTGGGAAAACACGCGGAAGTTAAGGAACTGAGTCATTACTATTCAAATTATATGGGTTCACTGTGTACAGCATGTTTGGTCACGTGTAGAGTCATGTAATAGCTAGTATAAGCATGAGCTAGTAATGTGGTAAATAACCCGTATATGGTGATTACACTATAAAGCACAGTCATTAAGCTTCACATAATCAAAGCATCTCTTTCTTACTACTGTATCACATAGTTAGTGTGTAAGATGAGCATGTGGTTACGGTATTACTAGTATTCAAGCTTATATAGTAAGGTAAGAGTTACTAAGCGTTATCATATCTATATAGCTAGTAGTTATGGTATTACTTATTTTGTTAATACCTTTGCAAAAGTAACATGAAACTAGTATGATTCCCATTAAAAGCTTATCTGTACTTAGTTAATCACGTGTATTGTTTACAGGAATCACTGTGTTTCAGAGCTTACCCCTTGTATCATCTTCAATATAACAGTAATTGTAATACGCAGGTTCAAGTCCAGTAATCATAGAAACCAAGCATAATGGTAATACTTATAGCTAATATGGGCAGGCAATGTGTTATGAATATTATGATGTCTATTGTGCTACTAAGTAATATTAATCAAACCTATATCATGATGCATATTAACCTATTCCATATCCAACAGCTGTAATGGGAATAACACTATTTTCATAAGGTAAGTAGTTTTTCGTGTATTGGTTGTAATCAGTCTAAGCTCTTGTATGCATTACGGTTACATGGAGTTAGATCTATCTATCATTCTCCTTATCTCTTTGTATCTAAGCTTGTGTATATTACTGATATGATATGAGTCTTATGTGATACATAAAGTTTATTTAACACATTTCAAGAAAGCTATCCCTACGGTATTACTACTACTAGTATCATATCTTATGTTAATTACTAACCTTGCTTTAAAGTGAAACAAGCTGGATATACTGGGAGTTCTCCTATGTAATATAAGTAGAAGTACCACCATATTCATTAGCTTATATGTAATGAGTCAGCATGTAACTAACACTGTATCTTCTATGGTAATCCTAGACCATAGTAGTCTCTTTAATTAATGTAACTGCTTGATTTCAATATAAAAAAGAGTGCATGCAATTTTACTTGGTATGAGCTTATACCCTTAATTAATACGTAATTCACATCTAGTCACTATCCATTAATGTGCCCACTTGACTTGTAGGGTTCTTAGTATATTCCACTATGTTTCAACCTCTCCCGAGGCATGATTTCTACTAAAAAACTTTTTAGTGGTGCTTAGAGTGTAATGTTAAGTGTACGTATGCATTCACAGCTATCACCTCGAACTTGACAACAAAGGGTTCGATCCACACTTTGGAATTCGTCAGAGCTCTTAGACTATTTCAACAATGGAATTTGGTATGCTCTGCAACCCGTGGCAGAGCCGAGACCCTGAGCCATTCCATCAGGTAATACGAACTCTATGCTGCAGTTTGAATCCTTATCTCACTAATCTATTTGGTTATGCTTTTGTTTGTCTCAACTTCCTCTCATTTGCGGACTTCCTCGGATGGACTGTTCTTTTTCTCTTTGGTTCACCGTAAGCGTTAAGAGCTCGAATCCGGTCATACCACTTACTTCTATGTAATACTCGTCTGATTCGTGCTCCCCCCCCCTTGAGCCTCTTATCTTCTAATACAATGATGTTACAAGACAAAGTTCGGTGTACCAACAGCTTTAAGCGGTCTATGGCATGCCCCGAGCAGAAAAAGTTCCAAGCGCCACTTCCAGATAAAAAAGAACATCCTAAGTTACTTATCGGGTGGGGGAGCGTACCTCGGTCGAGCGGATTAGTACCTCATCCCCCTTTGGTATCGCGGGTTCGTGACCTCACCCCCCTTTCTGAATGTTTCTTTCTGATTTGCCCTAGCACCCTGCCTGGCCCACGTCCTACCACTGCTAGAACTAGGTAAGGATAAGAGAGAGCTGCTATTAAAGTGGCATCTCTGGAACTCGCATCTCCACGAGTTACTATATTATGTCACCATGGATACGTTGAACCTGCCTAAAGCCGCTAGTCGCAGGTGTTGATGCACTTGTTGGATCTCCCTGGTACTTATAATACTAGTGCATATCTACTCTATTTGAACTCACATATCTAAGTATGCATATATTATATCTGCTCTACTTGTTAATGTATGATGTTTTCGTAGAGACGTTGAAACTTGAACTGGCATCTATACTTAGCCATAAAAATTATATCTACCACCTGTCGATGCTATGGCAGCAGCAGGTTTAAAGCGCTTTTATTTGCATAACCTGGAAGCAGCTGACCTATGCTCATAGTGCTAGCTTTGGTGAAAGCCAGATATAACATACTTTATTTTGCATAGAAACGTGTTCACCTATATGTGGCATCTCTACTTGGTTCATATATTATGTCACCATGGATACATTTAACTTGCCCAGAGTAGTGCCACCATATGAGTTCTCGGGCTAGTTGATGCTGTCGATCCACTAAAGCCTGGTGCCGTTGCCAGAGCTGGGCTAAGAGAATCCACGACTCTACTTGTATCCACGTTACGTAGATATATTATGTAGATAGAGAATTACTTGCAATAAACAAAGAGAAGTGGTTTCACCTACGGGGAAAGGCAAACCACCTAGACGGAAAAACAACAGCCGCTATATCCACAATAGCAGCCTAGCTCTAAAAGTCTCCATTGAGCCCCAGCGAACTATTCTACTACTTGGTAGGGTCCCTAGTTGTTAATATATTATATAGCACATTTATACATTTAACCTTTCCATTTAAAGAAGTGGTAAATTAAGGAAGCAAGGTGGGCGTGTCAAGATGTAATAGAGAATGCAAATGAACGTGGCCTATCAAATTCTCCTTAGAAGGGATAACTTGTATATGACCTCCTATAAATCTGCCTAATCACGTCTCTGCCTTCTAACTTGTCTTGCAACCACTCAATCTATATTGGGGAAAGACTTATTTCGCTCTACTAAAGCCAGTTAAAGCAGAATAATCAATATAGATAAATATATAGCTATTTTTAGCAATAACACACAGGAAAATGGGTTTTAACAACCACCTGGGTTTTAATAATTTGGAGTCATAAATGGTTGGATAATGAAGGATAAGGGCATTATAAGGAAGTCACGGCCAACTGTTGATTCTTTTTCCTCCCCAATAAATACGGGGGGAGACACCCCCACAAAAAGCTATACGTGTTTAGATGGGCTACACTACTTCCCACTACTTCCCACTGTGGGCCACCCAACAGCAGTAAGTAGTTAACAGCGGCAGTCATGATAGGACACTAATAAAGACCTTAGGTCATGGGATTAAAGGCAGACCTTACTTAGTAGTAGGTCCAACATGGAACTTACTGTTTGAACTAAGCTTGTATCTTTAGGCTCTATAGGCCATAGCCCTAAGACTTAGGCAAGTGTCCATAGGGAAGCTCGCCCAGTCCAACAATAGGCTAAGACAAGGTGCTCAGGATCACCACTTAGTACCTCTTGAAATGTAACTGTTCCAAAGGAAAAATGAAACGTAGAGATGCTGGTATTGTAAGAGACAAGCTATATTTAAAGTGACATGTAGAGATGCAATTTGCATTTCTTTCTCTTAAGTCTAAAGTGCTCTCAAGTGCTAGTGTCTAGAGATAATCACTATTAGTAGGATTTCAATCTACTAGATAGAACTTATATACTTACTTATTTACTTTTATGAGGATGAGACCCTCATTATCAGCTAGCCGCCCGGTAACCCAGCCCCCGATGTCCAACCACTTAAAGAAGGTTTTCCTTATATATAAAGATATATAAGTAAGTAGTCCCAAGCAACCTTTTATGGCCTGCACTCAACCTGTCTTGGTCCCACCCTAACACAGTAGACCTCTTGAGAAAATTACTCTTATTCTTATCTGCTTCTTTCTCTCGGCTAATGGGATCACCTCAATCAAATGGAAAAGGTCAACGTAGAGATGCGAGTCCTTAAATGGGGTGAGGATACGAACCCACTCTCCCTATCGGTCGAGTCCTATTTAAGTCAGAAGAAAATCCATTTATGTGCCCTGATGATAGGGGGCCTCGAAACCATCCAAATGAGAAGGGGCGAGGGGGTGAGGTACGTTAATTGAATCACCCTAACTTTCAAATATATATATCATTATATATGTAATTACACCTTTCTTTTTTGTTTACATTCCTAAAAAGAAAATATTTATTTATTATGTTGCCGTAAGCACAGTGAGCCCTACCTGCCGATCAAAACTAACAGGACATGGCATTGCAAGGCACAGGATAGATGGATCACCCCGTGTCCCCAACAACTGGTCACCCAAAGCTCCACGTTACCCTTTTTAGCCCAGTGTAACCTGCTGCAGGTCACCTCAGCACCCAGTTAGGGCCCAAATGCCCCAAGTTCTGTAATAAACCTGTTCCCAAATGAAATACATTACTGCCTGCGGGTTTCTATTATAAACCCGCTTTATCATCAAACAGCTCAGTTGAGTACCCGCTTTCTCCTTATGGCCATACACATCCAGTTATCATCACGCCCTGTAACAACGGAACTCAGTTCTCGAATCACCCAGTTAACAAGGTTACTCTTTTATGCTCATGGGGAGCTATTCTGTTCGATACCCAGCTGGATAGCATCTTGTTGTCAGGCCCGGAAGGATCTCGGTGGAAGGCAGGGCCTGGTGGATCTCGCCGCCAGACCGATAGCAGCATATTATCAGCTTCTTTCAATCAATCTGCTGGGCCTTTGCTTGCCTTCTTCTTGCTGCTCTAATCCTCCCTCCTGGCTGTCTGTACCCATTAAGCGATGAATAAATCAAGTGGTATAGGGCATATAGGTATATTTCTTCTGGTGGGTAAAGAGTTTGTAACCCAAGGGAAGGTAGGGTAAAGGATAAATATATCCTAGTGCTGTACCCCCGATTCCTGGCTGAAGCAAGAGGTGGGGGCATTCCTAAGCCGGATAAGTAAGATAGTAAGGTTGGTACGACGGGTTGTGAATTGGTTGCTGTCGCAAATCAAGTAGACAGAGGTAATATGAATAGTCTAAGTGCTTGCTCACCCAGCTCATCTCATAAGTTCTGGCTATAGTGAAAAATTTATTTACCCTTATTAGAGCTTGGCCCCCCACCCACAGGGCTCTCCTCCCTCTCCACACATGGGAGGGGTAGTATCAAACTGTAAGGATACGTTTATGTATGGCCTTTCCGTGGGTATGCCTGCCTGTCTTCTCCGAACATGGCTAGGATCAAACTATCAGGATATGAGTAGGTAGGTATGTCTGAGACCTCAAGCTAGTTGGAACAGTAATGAAATGCCCAAAGAAAGGTCAGGGAGGTAATTGAAATAAGAAAATAAATACTAAAGGATCTGGATATCGCCCGGATGCCAAAAAAGTGTTTCCAGGTATATATTCATTCCCCATAGATAGATATCCATCCCTCGGATCGGAATCCCTTCGAACTCCATATGACTCCGAATCTTCATCCATATTATTCCATCAATAGAGAATCCATGGAATCAACTTCCTTTTACTTCCTTTGAATTCGATCGTCTCGTCTAAGGCTATGGATCCCCATTCTATCGGAATCAATGGTCTCGGGTTCAGGTTCGGTAGCGAGCGAGGCTTTCAGAATAGGCGGGCTGCCCTCCATTGACCTCTTTTATTACCTAAATAGAATAAAGTGAATGAATGCCTCTCACTGGACCCTCTTTATTCCTATTCCTTATGATCGGGCGATCCTTTAATTTTAAGCATTAGAGAGGCTTCTATGGCAGGCATAAGCTAAGCATTCTCCAGCAAATAAATAAGCATTAGTCCCTAAAGATCCCTATTGGTGGTCCTTATCTTTGGTACCTTATCTATAAGCAAGCCCCTAAAGTGTGGCTGGCATAAGCTGAGTATTCTACAACAAACTAGAGAAGCATTCTCCTCAAGCAGATAGACACCTTTATTTATGCTGGTACTATAGGCGCAAGTCATATAAGTGAGTGTCAAAGCGCATCCAGGTGTAACAACGTGTGTAGAAGCGCTTCTCTTGCTCTTGATCCCAACCCTATAGAAGTAACTATTTTTGTTAGCGAAACCTACCCTTTCCATCGTCTTCGGCCTGATTAGATTGGGGTAGGTAAGTTAATCAACCGCGCGCTTTGTTGGCTTGGGCCCATACCTCATAGCCGTAAGCAGCATAGGTAGCAGCACCTGGGGGCAGCAGGAGCAAAGGCAGATAGAGCGGAAAGAGAGGCTGCTATTGACTCAGTGGAAGCAAGCAATATTAATTACAAAGCTAAAAGCAGAGCTGACATCGAATGACTGTTTGCTTTACGTTTCGGACAAGGTTGAGACATACATACCCATCCTTTTTTCCCATAGCTTACATTGAATGAAAGTTCAAACAAGGTTATAGTATTCGGTGGGTGGCCGGATGGTAAATTGGGTGGGTGAGCTGTATTCAGTGGAGCGAAACCAAGCGCATCCCTCTGGTATTCCTTCAATACCATACAGTTGTATTCTTCTATTTAAGGCCACCTGGCTTGTTCAGCCTCGCGTAACGAGCCTCCGCAGGAAAAATAGAGGGAAGTAAGCAGGCAGCTAATGAATGCAAGCATGTAAGGCAGTTCCTATTATTCTTTAGTATTAATAAGCTCTATCTCTGACAAGGACTCCTGCGTTGGATAACACAATTCCAATAGGAGATCTTTTATATCCCTTCACAGGGTGTGGTCCTCCAGATACACTCTGATTCCCCGTTTGTGGTTCGACGGCCAACAGCCGCTTTTCACCATGCCTGGGTTTCCCTACAGATAATGGAGAGTCGAGCCTTTATTAGGCGTTAGCATTGTCTCTATCTATTTGCTTTCGATAATATGGGACAAGAGTCTAGTCTAATCCGCCGCCTATTTATTAACCTCACTCTATTGAGGATGCGCAAGCAGGCTCGACTGATAAGGAGAGGGGCGGGGAGCCACTCGACCGACGGGAGGAGGGAGAGGATTTGATGTTCTTAGCTACTAATGAGATTATCCACTCTTATATTTTGTGATGATTTGAGCACCGGAAACTTTCAATCTATCCATGCAAACTATCTAACCTGCCAAGCCTGCCACTTAACACCTAATCCGAAACCACTCATTGGGACAGTCTGCTACACACGAAGTGGGCATGTCACCAAACACTTAACCTGACACGAAGCAGGTAATACTTATTTCCGGTCTATCTATATCTATATGTAGATGTAGATATATCTATATCTATATCTATATCTAGGGGTGGGCGCTGCGGGGTGGGATGCTGGCTGTGCTTTGATTTATACTTTGATCTTATATATTTTGCACCCGGTCTATATGCTTGATTATCACGGGAGGGTGGGTGAGAGCCAGGAGCCACGAAACGGAAGCCTTTTGAAAATAAGGGCCATAAGCCTCCTTTTCTTTCCTGGAACCAAAGGCCTTAGCCTTCTAATCTGTAACCTTTTGCCTCTCGCCGCCAGATGCCTTTCACCTTTTGCCAAGTTAACCAGCCTCACCAAGTCCAACAGATGCCACACCAGTCGATATAAAGCATGCTTTGTTACTTACGTTGATTCACCGGGGCAGAGTAGAATAAAAATAGAAACCAGGGACTAAGATCAGGTGGTGCATCGTAATAGAAAGGGAATTTGGCAGTCTATATATCTAATACCTTAGGGAAAGTGACTAAAAGACTTAAGCTATTACCGCAGGCAAGTTACCTTAGGGCCTTACTCGGAAGCTACGTCGTCTATTGCTAAATGAGTGGAATTCTATTTCAGGTATGGACTGAACGGGTTCTGGATTGAACGGGTACATCTTTCTTGTCTATTGGTACCCTTGTCCTATGGGAGCAAAAAAATATATATATGATCAACCTAGTGGTGTCTGGTCAGGGGTGTGGCTATAGGGAGTGGGCTCTGAATCCAAGGGGTTCGTCCTTTTTACACTACTCTCGCAATACCCCATCAATGAAAAGCTTGGAAAATATGATACCATGCTTTTATCCAATACCAGGAAGGTTATTACTGTGCCCTTTGCCGTACCTGTTTATTGCCCGTA